>QVRM01001699.1:0-52500 GCA_003439945.1 Dermanyssus gallinae
ACATTTGCGGGTTCTTAATTGCTGCTGCCGCTCGAAATAAATAAATATATATATATATATTATATATATATATATATCCCTGTACGAGAGATTACGTACCCGATAATCTCTCGTATGGGATATTCACTGGTATTTATTTTATTTATTATATTTACCAAAAGGTATTTTATTTATTGGCGCATTACGTACTCAACTGAGTAAAATTTCGCGTCCTTAAACTGAAAAATAGGCATCGATATTGCTAAAAAAAGCTCTTCACCAGGACTATTCGTTAAATTTCCGACTAGGAAATTTGAAGAACAGGAGGCCAGGTTTAATTTTGTCCTCAAAAGCTCAGTAGTTTCGATGGCTTGTGGCTTGTGGCACCATCTTGTTTAAACCAGGGTTCACTCGTATCGATACCGTTCAAAGTCGACCAAAGATACTTGGGTATCATGCTGCGATAACGACCGCTATTCACTGTAGAACGAAATAACTAATCATTTCTTTGGAAAATAGGGGGGCGGGGGGGGGGAGTTGTTCTATTTCGCTAATAATTCCATTTATTTACACATTTAGTGTCGATAATACCTAAGTACAAAGATTTGGATTGGCGTCAGGAGCTCACAAATACAGCTACAAATATTGTATAAAATATAGACATGTACAATAAACAAAGTTATACACGACATTAAACGGACCAGCTGATTTAGAGAGGTAATGTTCCTGCAGACAAGGTCGTGGTATCTAGAGCATTCGGTATGACAATATTTACATCTGCAGTCAACACCGGGGTCGTGGAAGCCTTCTGCATTGCATACGTGGTGGTGATAGCCGAATACCGAAAACGCACTATCACATGGCGATTCGGTCGGTCCGGCCCTTTCCACGCGTCGTCAGTCATTGTAGGCGTTATGAAACTATCAGGGTCTATGTCGGCCAGTTTGTCCTCCTGAAGCTGAATGAACGCCTTGTATGCCTCTGTATCCTGCAGCCCATACCTCTTCCGTATACCTTCTACGAATAGCAAAATCCCTGTCAGTCGATTGCACTTCTTCCCCAGTTTTTGGCACGCCAAGATCGTCGATCTGCTTGTCCTCAATCCATGTTGTTTATCGAAAGGATTCCTCTGAACTCAAGAAAAGGTGTGAGGCGGAGGACTTGTAGTGTGGATAGGGAGTTTGTAAACACTACTTTTCTTCGATATACCTCTTCAGGACGAGGTATCCGACAAAACAGCCTTTCCCTTTCTGAATGACAATCATAACACAGTCTCTCCAGTTATCCGGAACCCTTCCCTGAGCCAGGCAGGCATGAAGAGGAATGTCCACTGCGGAGTAAGTACGAGAGGTCTGACTTCCAGGTGTTCGTTATAAATACCGTCAAGCCCGGCAAGCCTTCCGTGTATGCAGATGCAAGCCTTGCAATCCCGCAAGCCTTCCGTGTATGCAGAATGGCTTCATAAACTTCTGCAATTAAAAAGTCTTTCTTCAACTCATCTCGCAAGAGTTCGCCCACCTCGGACCATACACTGGATTTACACTATTTCAGTTGTTACCAACGAACACTCTCAAAGATTTCAATTCGGCCAGTTTTGCTGCGACTTGCATGATTATTGTCCTAGTGAAACAGGATAATTTTATTTGGCAAAGCTAGCCGTTTTCTCGGTGAGTTTTTGCTAATAATATTCTCTTGTGATCGTTTTATCGCCTTCAAAGGAGTCGACCAGAGTTATTCTGCGGTGTCCTCAAAAAACTCGCAGCCTTGACTTTCCTTGGAGACAGTGGCAAAAAGTAGCGCAGACTCTCAACCGCGAACCTCGTCGAACTCAGCTTTCACTTGGATCGCACCTTTGGACTAAAAATGCTTAATATCCGCTCGTAAACTATTTCTTTCATTTTCCAAAGTCACGGTGATACGTTGCACGGGAAAACGGACCAATCACCGTAATATTTTGAATGCTAACAGGGCAACGAGCTGGCCATTTCCAATAAACGCGAATTAAAAACCTTTTAAACAACTTAGTATATATATATACCAGTGGTCTGCTGTAATCTGATATAACTATGTCCTCTTGTTCCGTTTTTCTTTGTTTCGTCACGTTTCTGTCGCTAATGGGTATAGACAATCCCTGTCTTCGTCCAAACACGTTACCCTACCTATTACATCTCAAGGTTGTTGACTACGTCAATTACGTTATAGTAGTCTCAGTATCCCGTTATAGAGACACACAACTTTACCTTGACAATGAAACGACGATTATAGCTTTGTGGGTTCTTATATATGTGAATCAACTGTATAACTACATTATATCATGCCAGTTTTGAGACTATCTCTCACATAACTGTATGTATGTATATATAATAATATATATATAGAGAGAGAGAGAGAGAGATTTTTTGTAGAGAGATTAACTGGTAAAATACATAATGCGCACCATGCGTCGTTGTTAAAGACACGGTAGTGTGTAACTCGTAAACCCACTTAAATCTAGTCATTCTCTTTACCCCTTGTCGGAGGGTGACCGCAGTACTGCCTTAGTGAGATTACTTCACCAGACCACGGTAACTTGCCATTACGGCTGCTCGATTTATAAAAGCTCGGCTTTTTTTGCGGCTGATATTTTTGCTTCCGACATAAATGTTTGCATATTGTATTACCTCGTACCGAAAACAAGGACTTATAGTCTTTGAGGAGTGCCTCTACGAGGGTTTGGCTTGTTAGGGAACTTCCCGGCATTAGGTTTCAAGGGAGCGGCTCTTTGCTCAATATTGGAAAAGGCACAGCGTTCATAATGGAGCCTTACGTCATCAAGCTTTCAAGAGTTGCACAAAGGGCACAACAAGGGGTCAGCTTGCCAGGGCGGTACAGGGATTGCTGAACAGCTTGGTCTGTTAGCAGCCGGGCGGGCAATTAGTGAAAATGTCAGGGTGTTCTGATTTCGGCCAGCGTTCTTCTGATGTCCAGTTCCACGGGAGCGTTTCATTTGATTTGCGTGCCTCTTGGGAGTTGATTCCTATAAAAAAAAATATTTAACTTAATCGAAGTCGATGTAAGTTCCGAATACATCGATGGTAGAAACCCCCATGTGGCTGTGAATCGAACGTGTCCAATCATTGCCGTTGGCAATGTAGCAGCCAAGGCCAGCGAAGGTTTCAACCATTGACTTAGTGTTGGCAGAGTCCAGCTTACCCAACCTTGCGACGAAATCCTCCAGCTGCTACTTTGGGACAGTCTTTGTCTAGGGCCACAAAACAGCGCACGAGTTTTTCCGCTATGGCAATAGAGTTAACTATATCGCTGTGTGTAGAAGACTGACACACCACCGCTGGGTCTGCACCTGCCAGCTTGTGATGTTGCGGGCGGGTGGGTGGGCTCCATAGAAGCCGGCAATATCCGGGGGCTTCAGAGCTCACGTGTGAGCCAAGATTTCGATTTCCCAAGAAATAGAAGAACAAGAAGAGGCCCTATTTGCAGTTTTTCTTGGACGGTTTTGATTGTTTCGAGGTGGAGGGGGTTTGGCGAGAACGGAAGCGTGTCCGCTTGGTCGTAGGGTCCTCCTGAATCTCTATCGGTTTTGGAATGGCCTCGTCGATGGATGAAATCGTACGCAACAGAACGTGTGCTCCCCTCCCGGGCCATTCACTGATATAGCCAGACTTCTACTTTCGCCCCCGTCCCTAATAAAGTTTGTATTATGTGTCAAAAGGTGGTCTTTGATTTCTAAATAGAAATTCACTCTGTAATGTACTGCCTATACTCGGCATATGATATGGCTAACCCTGTGAACGAACCGGCCTTTGAAGTCTCCATGAGCACTGCGAACCAGTCGCTAGAACAAGAGTGTTTGTTGTACGTGCGTAATCTTTTTTTACCTTTTTGTTTTTGATTATTTTCTTTCCGTTGTTGTGATACCATTTATAGTCTAGCCTTACTTAACTGCAACGCCCTCCCCCCCCCCACACAGATAGTATATTATATATAAGATGTATGCATATGTTTACCCGTTTTTTTTTATAAATAAACTGAAATTGACTTTACCACTATATATATATATATATAATATATATATATATATATATATATATAGACTACTGTAATTCTGTAATTAGGGCATATATACTTAAATTTACTTTTATATCTGAAAAAAATATGTAAAGCAAAAACCAAACAATAAAATGTTTGCATATGTCGATTTAATGGTAGCTCGCTACCACCAAGCATTTGGGGTCATTTGGAAATATCTGTGAATAAATGGAAATCTGGTACGACAACGAAGGCATACAATTTGTTGTGGGTTGATGGCGTAGGCAGTTCTCACAGTCAATCCAAAAGGGACATGCTAACTCAATGGTTGTTCTCTCCTCTGCTTTGTATCAGGCCATGTGCTTTTACGTCATCATTTATTCTGATCAAAAACTCTCCAGCTAAAAACGAAAGCTTTTAATATGAAAAGAAGTGACATACACTACTGTTAGTCGCAAGAACAAGAGAAATCCACAAGATTTTAGGCGTTGACTCGTAACTGCAAACGAGATTTTAATGTACCACTATACACCAATCAAACGGCAGTCCCCAGGCTGGACAGCGTCTAACGAATATGCGTCCAAGAAGGCTAAAAGTGTTTAGTCGTCGACCAGGAAGTTCAATGACAATGTTTTTTGGGATTTTAAAAAAAAATCATTTTAATTTCAATACCTATTGAAGCAAGCCCAGACACAATGCCAATTTTTTTCTACATTCTTTTGTACAGACAGCTGCAAATGATGCAGCCAAAAACCGAGTTTAACGACGGTAAAAGCAATTCTTCACAGTGCCATTACTCTGCCTCACACCCTATAATATTGTTAGTGGCAAAATTGCACAAGCGAGGGCTTAAAGGGCTGTCATACACCCTATATCTTAATTTGGCTCTGTGTAACGTTAGATACTCCTTCCTATTTCCAAACCTTATAAAAAGTCTCTTGCTCGTGGGACAGAAATATTTCTGCGATGAAAAATCATCGTTGCTGTGAATGCGCAATTTGAAGGCCTCACGACGCCCTACGTCTGCGAAAAGAGCAAAACGGCGGACTAAGTATGCAAAGCAGGAGACTATGTCAGAAAGTCAAACAGCCGGAGTTCGAATTTTTTTTTATCATATTGGTTTTTCTGATCATATAATTAACGGCCCGCATATATATATATATTATACAGATCACAGACCTGGTTGCTGCATCACAGCTGGAAAAAAGAGCGTCTTTAAAATGTCCAGGATCGTCATCTTTATACGCTTCGACTACGGACAGGATCAACTGTATACAGAATTGAAAAACATAACTGGTCCAAATAGTCTTCATAGTGCAGCTAGGCCAACCGTACTCGTAATAGTAGGTCATGGAGAGGTAATCATGCCTAGCCAATCGCCCATTTGCCTATAACTATAATACCACAATAGTTGAGGTTTAAGTTCGCTCGGAATTGCGAGTCTATTGAGCCCACGTGGGCAGCTACTCACATAGGCAACGTCAGATCGTGTGCAGTTTTCGGCTAATCGATGAACTAACTGGCCGGTTAGTTAACGTTTAGTTCCTCTCTTTCTCAAGTAAGACCAGCGCCGGGAGCCACTGGGCGCTTGTTGTTAGTTGTTGAGACACAAAACAGTGCAGAGGGAAACACAAAAAGGCGAGGCACAGAAGCAAAAGAGGGAAGAACATAATGCAGAGAGGAACAGAGTAACGGGATACGGGGCACCGACACAAAAGCCTGCCGACGACAAGAGAGAGTGTATATAAAAGCTATCCGACTATAACAACAGCGGTATACCAATGTAAAAGCGGTTCTGAAGATCGGGGGCATTGTTGTTGGCGTGTGGTTGATATATTACTCTCTCCCTTTCTCGTTAATTTACTTCTCTCTCTTCATCTCTCTCACTCTCTATCGCCCTTTCGAGATCTGTATCGCTCGATGCTATTGACAATCTAGTTCAATCGGTTAAAGTTCAACCAACACTGTCGCACGCTTCGAACATGATACATGTGACAGTTTTGTGTCGGTTTTTTGTGAGCATTGCTTTATGTCAACCTTGAAGCGCGAATGCTGTTATTCGGCACTGATCTGAACTGCGTCTAGAACGGCGCTGTTGTTGTTGTTTTGATTGGTGTTCTGGTCGTGGCAGAATTGTGCATCGGCGCAGTTTTCTCGGCGAACAAGATGGAGCAACTTAGCCATGAGAAAGTGTCACAAATGGAACGATCTGAGGTCGTGGTAGTGATTGAGGACGACCACGGCAAATCGTCGAAAGGTGTCGAAGAGCTCGAGCCCCCGAAAGAAACTGATAAGGCAATCGTCAAAGACGGCGAGTCCAAAGCCGATGACGTGTCGGATCGGTATGACGTGCGGACAGAAACAAATATCATCATCGGCAATGTGTTTATAATTCTCGCAGTTCATACGTTTGTGACTCATGGTAAGTTTACCGTCTTGACGTCTTCCTCGATTTGTGCGCATTGTGCACACTGCTATCGCAGTATGCAGTACTGTGATTGCAAGGTTTTGTGTGTGTGAATACGTGTGAATATGGCTCAGGTGAACGCACCTCAGGTAGGTTACAGGTACTGCGTTCTATTGCAGGTGAACGTATTTGCCTAAAACGAAAAGCATTTAGCAACCTCTGCAGTAGTGGAGTATGAGTGATGTTATTGGTAATCGAACGAGCACAAAGAGTAACAACTACACTCAAGTATCATAAGGCTCCACGACAGGATATGAAGTGTCCTGACAGCCATATGCTCGAATGTCTTCATATTGCCCGGGCTTCCTCCCCAAAAAAAATGACGCCGCCTGACTAAATATACCAATCACCTAAGAATATTTCGGGTCTAAAGATCCACGGTTCTGCACGCATTTTTGCTCAGTTTGCCTTTTTAAACAGCGGGTGGATCTTGACATACAACGTGGAAACGCGGCCTCCGCTCGGGGAACACTTCTGAAGTGATCTCGGCCTAGCCTAGACAAAGCGGATACGTTATAATCACGATACAAACCCGCTAGGCACATTGGCTTAGCTAATCTTCCGTAATATGTGTCTCTTCCTACATACATAATGTAATTTACGAAAAATAAATGATCATTACATATTTAAAAATAAAAGTTGCTCAGTCATGCTTCCACGTTTTAGAGTTACCCAGTCGTTCCGCTCTGTATAGGACGTGTGGAACATGCTATACATATGCTCTTAACATTACTGCACTGTATCGCTACTAGCGAACTTCTACTGTCGCACGCGTTCTTTGCCGCCCAATGTACACACATTTGGCAAATTGTAAAACTTTTCTTCCCACATCTGCTCTGCTGGATGTTATGCCATAATATATCTGACTTACTTCTATAGGGCTACAAAAAATTTTTTTTTGGTTTTGTCCGTAGAGAATCATTAAAAAACCGAAAAAACTTTTCTGGAGATCCAATATATATTCATCTTGACGCATACATTGTGTGCTTCTGCGGTATGTGGCAGTACTTGAATGCCTCTGTAATGCCAAGATTTCTGGGCAGTTTTGGTCTTCTTCCAGATCTGCTTGTACTCTGTCCTTACGGAGCATTGCCTTATGTCAGCCATATGCCGAAGATCATAGCGGAGCAGTGTTCTGGAGGGTTTGCTGCTTTGCTTGTACTTTCTACAAATTGTCTTGTTCCCGCTCGACAACATTGTTCCCAAGTTTTTTTGTGATTTTACATCCCAAGGTTCTCAACATACCCGTATGTAGCACTTTCTGTACACCTATATTACTTTTTCTTCTACTGAGGGCACGAGGGTCACGCCACTCGTGCGTTTTCCAGAGTGTAGTTTTTGTACTTCAACAGAGTGTCCTCGATGTAGGTGACCACTATTTGATTGCGCTTCAATGTTCTTGTACGTACAACTAACGAGCTAACTATTACCGGTGTGAGGTCATCTCGGTTACGCTCAACGCAACGTATTCATATATACTACCATTGAACACCTTACTTGCTTACATATACGTATATATATATAATATATATATATAATATATATATATATACATATATAGATATATATATATATATACTATATATAGATATATATATATATATATATATATATATATATATACATATATATATATATTATATATAGATGCGTATCAAACATAGATATACAATATATAGACACGACTATAGAGGCAGTATAACTAATCTGAGGAGAAGCCATGCAAGCCACTCTGCAAAAAGAGTGAACAAGTATGGACTCAAACTACGTTTACTGTCGTCGTTGAATCCACCTGCTAGATGAGATTGTTTTATTAGTGATCAACTTACAATCAAAGCGTTTCAACTAACAATCAACCCGTGCTTCTTCAGCTGTATCGTCGGCTCTCGTGATGGAGGTGAAGTCGGGCCAGTTACCACAGTCGACAATCGACGACTACTATTATCCTGGCCTGGCCTACTTCGTAATGACGGCCTCTCCTAGCCGTGGCCACACGTCGGCATCATTACCGATTTCCCTGGAACGCTGTCCTGCTCATTCTGCCACTGTCTGGTCTCACGGTGTTTCTTTGCTTGCAGGTAATGTTTGCTCGTAACAGAGTGCACACACCTTTACGCAATCCCTTACGTGACTACCTGTGTTCGCACCTGTCTAGCCCGATAATGACTAGGTCTTGCCACTAGCTTTGCTATTTACGGTGTTTGCATGTTGTTGTTGTTGTTGCTGTTGCCCGCTGCTGCTGTTGCGGCTGTTGTCTCTAGTCATAGAGAAAAAAAACTTTCACAGAGTTATGTATTTCGACCTGCAAGTGTAGACTTTGCGGAGATTCTTGTAGATTTTGACATCACATACCATCTACACGGGTGTCCTAATTCCTTCGCTTTG
Source organism: Dermanyssus gallinae (assembly GCA_003439945.1). NCBI lineage: Eukaryota > Metazoa > Arthropoda > Arachnida > Mesostigmata > Dermanyssidae > Dermanyssus > Dermanyssus gallinae. Next base: position 8,858 of record QVRM01001699.1, read on the forward strand.
AACGGTTCACAATAGAAGGCTAAATATTAATATCTGCAATCTGCATGTTTAAATTAAACTTTAGCTGATAAATAATTAGTCGATCGAGAATGGCCGTGCTTTTACCTTTTAGGTCAACCAATCGTATTCCGAGGATACACCACAACTTTATTGCACTGTTGTTTATTTCTGGTGTGTAAATTATTAAAAAGCTATTAGGTATACAAATGTTTCCAGTTTTTACATTGAAGTCAGTAGAAGCTTATTGCCATTGCATATAGTCAGGTAAAAATGTGTAACGCAATGCAGCGTATTATCGTTGCTAGTAAGCGCGGCGTGTTAACTTACGGAGTTCATTTCCGCGACTACTCACTTTACCGTAACGTAAGTACGGTTCCCAAGTCCGGGCAAGCCATTCGCACAAGCCTAAAGGCTAGAAATTTTGTGACGTGACAACAAATACGACACTATTTGACTATCCAAAGCGTGTCATTAACACATCTCCCCCCTCTCTCTCTCTCCCTCTCGCCTCGACACGGAATTGCTAGATAAATATAAATGGCAGCGCTTTTAAACTGACAGGGATTTGTACTCTAGGGATGGTATACCACGTGCACTGTATAATCGAGCCTATTGTTTTTTGATGCAATTTAGCAATACCACCAGTTTCTTAGCAACGCTAGCCAGGCCTCCTCCAACCACACTCCTAACCACATCATAACACTTCCTAATTGTGGCTCGGCCGGCTCACTAGCTAGAATAGCTTTTCAAGTTCAAAACGACAATGATGTCAAAAGCTCTGGAGTTTGCTCGCTAGCTGTCAGTGGCTATTGTTAGCTCGATTGACCTCTTTGTTAGCTGCACGGGTGATCTTACACTGCGGCTTTGGAGTGTTTTGTCGCCTTAAAATTACACGGAAATAAGCTTCGCAAACGTTCCTGTATCGGCGCAGGAAGACGAGACGGGCATACTTCTGCCCGGGATCTGGGTCTGTGGAGATCAACACGTCTATTTTTTCCCCAGGCTTTTAAAACTACAGATGTCTAAAAGCACTACTTGTATCTTCATTCCCCCACTTGGAACAGCAAAAAGAGGCTAAATGTTTTGGTTTCGACAAAAGAAAGCGCTACAACTTATATTACTGGCCGTCTGCCGTTTATAAATAATTGTTTGTGTTGCTCTCATCTTGCAATTGTTGTTGTACAGCTCCTCTGCTTTGGAACTGAGCACGTCCTTCGGAGTGACATTCCTGCGCTGCAATTCCTCTACGTGACGAACTTTGCACTTGTAGTCTTTGTGTCGAGTTTCCAAAGGCTACGCGGAAAAGCTCTGGCAGGGAAACTTGGCATCCTGCTGATCGTCGCGGCGGGGATCCTCTGGAAGTACAAACTCTACGAGGTAAGCGCCCGCCACGCAAGGTTCAATGTCAACCGCTGCCACTAACTACAGCTCCTTCCAATCGAGAACGCCACGACACGTAGAGATAGCCATAAAAAACATGCGCACACGTTCAAATAAATCGTTTGCATCAAGACGCACGTCTTTTCCACATTAAAATACCATGAACGGATGGCACCGTTTATTGAGTGCTTTCAAATATACTCGAGCGCATACAGCAGCTGTGCTGAGAAGTTTCGCTTAGATTTGTTGCTTGAATAGGGAAGAAAAAATATATCAATAATAACCGATAAAAAAACGGCAAGTAGATTTTAATCCGGATTCTCGTGTACTATTACTACTAATTACGTTTGTCGGTAAACCTTTTTTAAACAATAGCAACCATAGACTACGGTGGAGGCATGCAAGGTATGTGCAGTAAAGCTCGCAGGAACAAATCAGCTACACGAAATCAGATCTTAATCTATTACTACTTGCTGTAGTCGGGCACTTTATAGGCCCTTTTCGGTGCCTCCATATTGAAGAAAAGAGAAAATGAGGGCACCAATAATCCTAAAACGATATCTACGATGATCAACGGTTATAAGAGTCTGAAGCGACCAATACCCGAAAATGTTTTTGAATGCTCAAACCTGATCAGAGTACGGGGTCGCGTAAACTTAGTATATGGGGAGTTGTTGAGCCTGGTGGCGTGGTGCATTTGCGTGCGTCTTGCAACCGGAGGAGACACACACGAGCTTGTTTTCGATCCCCGCCGTTGCACGTTTGTATGTATTTATGAGGTCTATCTTACGGATCAATGCACATACAAATCAGTAGACGTTAAATGTTGGCTGAGGGTAAGCTTGAAATTATTATTTTTTAAATGTTGTATGTGTGATCACTAATGCTTTGCGGACTATTTATTTAACGATCAATCTGGCACAGGAGTTCCGTTTCTCATCGCTGGTTGTGCTGTGCGTTGTCGAAACGTACTTTATCTGTCGCTCGCACTGTCTGGCTCATCGCTCGCAACGACCGCGGAAAAGCGACGATTCGGATTCCGATGAAGATTCCGTGTCGGATTCATCCAACGGTGCCTGGGCCATCGCGATTGGAATTGTGCTCGAGTTAATCACATTTCCCCTGTTAGCATTCAGCGGACCAATGGCCATGATGCTCACGTACCCTTTTACGTATTAGCAACGATGAAACGTCGTATAAATATATATCACTGTCCTGGGTAAGATGCGTACATATAACTTGCACTCCCTAGAAGAAAAGCGATCCGCAGTACGCGATGACTATTTGTACCTCCTGAGTTAAACTAAGGTAGGCCTGGACCCGTTGCCGTTTTGAAGAGTTTATTTTTCACTCATGTGACGAAAATTTATCGTAGCAGATAGAACAGCGCACATTGAAGGCTTATTTCCACCACAAATATATATATATATATATATATATATATATATATATATATATAATTTTTTTTATCTAGCACGGTTCATACTAGAACTGCGGTATCAGTTATCTTCTCGTCGTAGCCAAAGACACAGATATGACGACGAAGAAGGAAGACAGAGAGAAAAACATTACGGAGAAGTGTTAAAGAAACGTGTGTTGTAGTTTTTCAATTTTATAACAGTTACCTTGTAACCTATAACTTAAATTTGAAGCTCGATCTCAATTACGTATGCTGTTCGATGACGTATATATATATATATATATATATATATATATATACATACTTTGAAGGCAGATGTCTTCAGATATACCGAAAAAGTTTACAACATTTACGTACGAGGAACATGCGCAGCAACAAGGATGCAAATATGTATATATAGTGATAAGCATGGTGAGAGCATTTTTGAGTGTATGTAAAACGACAATCCGTAATAAACGTTAACTATTGTATTGCGTTTGTGCTTATTTAATTTATATCTAGTTTACATTTATATACAAACCAAGCCTCGTTGCATGGCAGTCGCCGTGCAGACCGTGTGCTACAGAGAGACAGGGATACAGTAGAGAAGTAAACAAAGGAGACTTTGTCACAATCCACTTTAATTTGAGTCCGCTGAACGCCTGGCTGAACTGGAAACCGCTAAAAGAAGAAAGAATCCCCCCCTCCTGTAATTTGCCGATATTTTAAACACTATTCGGACAAACGACAGACTGCAGCATTTTGTGGCAAAATTTGACAGCCCGAAAGTGTAGCTTTTTGCTGGAGCTCCTTTTCTACATAAGCGAAGGCGGCTGAATGTAATGTCCAGCAGAATCAAGCTGAAGCCGACCGTGACTCTCTCCCAACGGTACTTCAACTTGGCCTGCCGAAAACTAAGGCAACATTACACCTGCGTACATACACACAATAAGCTTGTTTAAATTTAGCGCTACACTCACTTGTATCATTTGGATACTTATCATAGCGAAGTTAGCAACCGTATTTTACGACATAGCTATCCAATCAATTAACCCGCCAAGGTGTTCAAAGCATGCTTATCGCTCAACAGCGCAATTGACCTTGCTGTAAACCTCCAAGTCAAGGTCTTATACACGAAAGGGCCGCACACCGGCGCACCGGTAAAAGCTACTTAACTAGTTAGATTCGAATTGAGTACAGTGATACAGCCGAGACGGCCCGCGTACCTGTGACCTCAGAGAAAATGGCCCTGGGTCTCAAAGGCGTGCCACCTTTTGTGGTGACTGCCAAGCGGGCTCTCGACTTGATTTCGCACTAAGTTTACTTATTTGCCCGCGCTGGCAGTTCGTCGTTCACCGATAGTGAAAATGTCTGCACCGTGTTCTAAGTGCATCTGCGCCATTTCTCGTATCTCCACGCGCGAGTTTATTTATGACGCTAACATATGAAAAGAGTGCTTGAAAGCGTACTCAACTGCTTCTAGTCTTACACCTTTCCTTCATCAATGTGCAAACATTTTTAACGCAAATATTATGTTTTGATTCCATTACTACTTGCAGGTCGCAGGTTGTCGCAGATGATTCTCTTGATTTTTTTATGCATACCTGCAGTTCAATACAGATTTTCCTCTCTAATGCACCTTTGCCCTAAACGTGCTAGATTGGATGGCTTCAGCTTGTGTTAGTTATGACCCTATATATATATATATATATATATACGAGATTCCGTATTTTAGATTTGTGCTTCTATACATTCTTTTTATGACGATTGATGTCTAGCACTCTAGTTAGGTGTTTCGCAATACATTGTTTCGCTTTTGTTGACGAATGAGGTTACCATATTTTGTCTTCATTGTAAGTCTAATTATCTGCGCAGTAACGTAAAACACGTAAGCTGTTCGTTGTCTGTCGACTGAACTGCGCACTGCGGGCTATTACGAGCACTGCTGTGCTAAGTTTAAAGCATGAGTAATTTAATGTGAACAGCAAGTTTACTTGTGTTACTGTAGGCGAACTCAAAAGTAACTCAAAAGTCAATCGTCACAACGGCGACAAAATGAGTAACATAAACTACTGTCACACAGTTTTCTTTGTATTGTTGTCGATAAATCATTACTATTACCCACCTAAAATGTGACCTCCGTTTCTGTAAGTATCTCGTCCGTTGTTCTTAATGTTGTCGCTGTTGTTCTTGGTAGTATAGGCATTACTGCGTTGTTGTTGTTGCTTCTATTCCGGTAATTGTGTGTTACGCTCTATTACATTGTGATACCGTTACCATACCGATTGTGACTATTCAATATTGGGACTGCTATATAAATATATATATATATATATATATATATATATACGCTCATTTATTGGCTACTTAAATACTGAGAAGGGCTGTGGTGTTCAACAGCAGGCAGTACAATCATCGTAAAAGTACGTAAATGCAATTTTGATAAATAAGTTTAAAACGAAAGTGACCACGGTGAGTTTTCTGATGCATAAAGTTCTTAATTTGCCATTAACCTGCTGCTTCTGCCAGCTACAAGATGACAAGATGTCTACCCAATCTATTTTAACTGATACTGATAGATGAAGACAGGTTTACCAGATATCGCTGAATCGACTTACGCTGGGCGGGGATGCGATAGAAGTAACGCACATAAACCGCGATGATAATAACAACACCAAAAAAGAAAGGAACGCATTGGCTGACGTACCTGATCTCTGCCCCAAAAGTGGTCTGGAGCAGTCTGGAGTGCGAGCTGCGCAGGAGTGAATACACAAGGTTCTTCCTCTGCTTTTGCTTTATTTGCTTGTTTTTCTTTTTGTCCTGGGTTTTTGCTTTGATTCTTTTTTTTTTTTTTGCTGTGTGATTTGAACGATAGGGACGATAAAACGAAATGAGAATCGAAAACCGCATTGCAACAAAAGCCCGGAGTAGCAGCTGGAGGAGCAGCAGCATTAGCAACTATGACAACAATGACATCAACAAGCGCAACAAACACGGCGATAACGACAACAACAACAAAAGCACGACGGCAACAACAACAACAACAAAAGCACAACAACAACAACAACAAAAGCACAACGGCAACAACAATAGTGACCTTGCAGTCTCCACTTACGGCTAAGCAATAACCAAGAAAAGAACGGGCGAGCATCGACAAAAAAAAGACGTGCCAGGCATGCCAAGGCCATTGGGGCCCCGTCAAACAACGGTGACCTCCAGCAATACGGCGACCTAAGAGGTGGTATACCGACTAACCGATTCTCATACTAGCTTGGACTTACTGGCTAGTTAACTGACTCCTAACTAATTTCGTAGCGGCCGTGATTAACACTGCTTTTGTTTCTAGCAAGTGCGTACATGTATATATATATATATCTAAGGTAATTTGCAAATTATTCAAATCTGCATTGTGCGCCGGTTGTGCCAGAAGTAAGAGTTATTGGTTGTCGTTGTTGTTGTTGTCGTCGTTGTCGTCGTCGTCGTTGTTGTTGTTGTTGTTGTTGTTGTTGTTGTTGTTGTTGTTGTTGTTGTTGTTGTTGTTGTTGTTGTTGTTGTTGTTGTTGTTGTTGTTGTTGTTGTTGTTGTTGTTGTTGTTGTTGTTGTTGTTGTTGTTGTTGTTGTTGTTGTTGTTGTTGTTGTTGTTGTTGTTGTGTTGTTGTTGTTGTTGTTGTTGTTGCTGTCGTCGTTGTGTTGTGAGCCACTAGTGAGGTCCTCGCCACTGCTGACTCTGTTAAGGTTGTTTTCGCTACTGACGATGGTGGCCGCCGAGGCCATCGGCCTCGGTTGACGCCTCTACCGTCCAGCATGCGTCATAGTCATAGCCCTGTTTGTGCGTTCTCTGCGAGCAACTAGGCGACTCCTCCCCGAGATCATGCGAAAGTTTCTCCTAGAGACCAACTGCCTTCTTCCTCTAGAGAGATCAACAGCGCCTTCTTGCCCCAGAGATTGTCTTCTTCCGGCCGTCGGCCATTTCTCGGAGACATGTGACATCATCAGCATCATACCTATCGTGTCATTATCATCACCCTCGTCGTCATCTTTCCGAGGTCGGTTGGGTGGTTCGACCCCCACTGTTGTGCCCCCGCTCCCCCCCTTTGTCGGTACGAGATCCGTCCAGCCAGACTCCGCATGCCATGCGGCACCGCCACTCCGTTGATCGAGATTAGATTCCCGGCCCGGGCCGCGGCGCAGAGGCATGCCGGCCTCTTTGATTTCCACTCGTGTTCGCCTGCTTGGGTTGGCCGCAACCTGCTTAGTTTGTCATTTGCTGGCTCAACTGAATGACGACAGTGGCGATGGTCAAACCGGCCACCTACGAGCCGCTAACCACTAACCACGTCGCCTCGACGAGCCCATTCACAAGACCTACAACTATGCCTGCTTTTCTGTCTCTTCTACTGCGTGATTGTGGTCCTTCGTGTGTATGTAAACAATCGTTATCTCTCTCTCTCTCTCTGTATATATATATATATATATATATAAATATATATATATATATATTAAGAAAGTGAAAAAGACCATACCCACACACGCAAAATAATGTTGGTGATGGTGACCGCTTATTCCCCTTCCTATTTGCAGATCACGAGGAGTACGTTGTGTGCACCTGCCTGCAGAGGTGTGTCGTGGAATACACAGCAATGAACCAAAAATCGTTGCACTACTTCGCTCGCCGGAAGCGTGAGGAAGATAGCGCTTCATGAAGAAACATTTTGAACTGTATATTATACTCGATTTGAGTGAAATAAACATAATTGACAAATTTATATATATATATATATATATATATATATATATATATACTCCTGCCGCTATGTTATTTGCAGATCCGCAGAATCGCCTATGTTTAACGTTTTCTTCTTCCACCTGGACTTCACCTAGTACGAGCTAGTGTCAGCCGGCTGTTTGACTTCGTTCACAGAATGATAGTTCTGTTTTAACGATTGAGAACACGCTCGTGCCGGCAGCACTGATCACAAAAGAATGACACCTCAATATCAAACACAAGATTCTAGCAGTGTCGGCGGTAGACATGCCCAAGACTATGAGAGACTCCGTTCACGATAACGATTAGCTCACACACAGTTTTGAATTTGGCGCACGACACGAATGATGAAGTCATCCTACGAATTTACAAATCTGCAGAATCTAGAGAAAGGCTCTTCGAACGAATGAGTACGCGTTGCGCCTCGCGTCTTTGCGTACTCCAATGTCTTTGCGCGCTTTCCAGTACCAGAGCCGCCGGCTGTTTCTTCCACTCCGCCCCGTCGACGAAATTACATAAGCAAATACATTCAAGTCATGAGTCACTAAGACCTGGTTGGTTCTCCGAATAGACTAGGGCGGCCTTACCGCATTTCCGTGAACCAATCGTATACTCTGCGTATGGTTGTTAAAAAACGCACCTGAACCGGTAGACAAAACCCGGAGCAGGACTGCAACACAAACCGCTGTAGTGGAGAGGCGACGGCGAGCTTGGAGGTATCGAACTGGAAGCCGGACAAAATCCTTGTGGCAAAAAAGCGACTCACTAGCAAACAAAACGCTGGGCAGACGCCAGAGGACAATTAAGAAGACAGCAGATAGTCACGGAGGTCATTGTGGACAACGCCTAATCGCCTTGACGTCATTTCGTATCATGCGTGTCAAGCATCGTGGCACTGGCGACATTCACAGCTGCTAACGCAGGAGTTGTTGTTGTTGTAGCTGTTGTTGTTGTCGTTGCTGTTGTTGTCGTTGCTGTTGTTGTTGTTGTTGCTGTCGTTGTCGTTGCTGTTGTTGTTGTTGTCGTTGCTGTTGTTGTTGTTGTCATTGTTGCTGTTGTTGTCATGTAAGGTGACACCGACTCGCAATGGCGATGAAGTTCATACTATTCGTACGACTCCACCAACCGGTGAGCGAGTGAGGCAATCGCGTGGCGACCAAACGCTTGTTGGTCACCGTCATCACCGTGGACGCGTTGGCAGCGGAGGAGACCCTCAACTCGAAATCGACAACAAAAAAACGCACGCGCGGATGGGCGAGCCGCCAGCATCTATCTTAGTTCTCCGGCTGTTATCCGTCGCCACATCGAGGTGTATAAGAGGCGAATGAGACACGCCACACTTCTGTTAGTCAAAAGTCGAGACGTCCCGTGTCCAGAGACGTCACCATCCGTCTGGCTTTCATACGCAAACAGCGAGCGATCGATCGACACACAGCCATGGGACAGTCGAAGTGACATCTATTCGAGTTTTCTTGCGACCCCCCTAAGTTAAGCTTTCAAGTTATCTTCCCCGCATTCCTCTACGGTCATCATTTCTACCTCACGCAGCTATCTCCAAATTGTTCCCGAGTTTGTTGCATTCTTCAACGATCAACCGACTCTTCGGCGATATACCCACGAATATTGGTTTTTGCGCGCCGATTTTGTGCGGGTGACTTTACTTAATTTTTGAGTTCTGTTTTTGCTGTGAATTCAAGCGTCAAAACAAACAGGCCTTCAGCACGCCAGAGAACCGTTCTTATCGATGCGTTTGTGCTGTTCACTGTGAATACGTGCACGTCACGTAGTGAATTGGTTGTTTCTTTGTTGTCTAATCGGTTCACATCTGGCGTCACTGCGTTTGTCAAGATGAGGACGGCTCATTTCGGCATCCTAATACCGTTGCTTGGAATATCGGCGCATCAGGCGACTGCTCAGGTACAACTCAGTACAACTTTTAGTTGGCGAAACGAACATATACATATATATATATATATATATATATATATATATATATATATATATATATATATATATATATGAGATAACCGTTTTTCCATTTAAAATATATATTAAAAACATTACTCGCTGAAAATACTGCGCTTTCACGACGCACTTTTTAATATTTTCCTAAAGGTAACCAGGGTACGCAAAAAGAAATGTTCACATAAATCACAAATAGATCAGCATCTAGTCATTGTGCGTCATGTCGGAATCCTATCCGCGATTTATAAAATCTGAGTTGCAGGTTATTTCAACAAGTCATTTTTACGTTATATATATATATATATATATATATATATATATATATATATATACAAAGGCGTCCATTCCGTTTTCTTTCATTCATGTTTTAAATGTGCTTAATGTGGCCGCACGGCTCGAAATCGTAGTGTCCGCCGGGAAGTCCGTGTCTAGCATCGTCGGGACTGTTCCCAGTCGCCGAAGACTGCGGGTCGTTTGTAAACTGTGCCCACTGCAGACCGTACCGACAGCAATGTCCGGCGGGAACGCTGTTTGACCCATCGGCGCACATCTGCAACCACGCCCACAAGGTACGAATGCACCGAACGTAAACTCCCGCTAAGTCCCGAAAATGTTGTCCCTCTATGTTTCTCATCTTCTCTTCTCCTTTTATTTCTCTTTTATATATATATATATATATATATATATATATATATATATATATATATATATATATATATATATATATATATATGCTTTTTATTTTTGCTCGCAGAGGCGACCAAAATCCCCTCAATGATATCTGCAGATCAGAAGAACATCATTGGAGCGTCAAAACTTTGCCCGTGCGGAATTTACATTACCAATTACCATTGGTACAGGCACTACATATACATAAACTCAGTTCAAGCTTTCGATCACATATAGCACACACACTGACGCGTGCACAGATCTATTCAACAGGGGACGCCGTTCAACTTCATGAGCTACCTCATGAAGTTTAAAGCCTTGAAGATTTGAAACCGTCTTCGAGACAAACTGTCACATTGGCTGCGCAGCATAAGCACCCATAAGGAACAACGACAAAATATATATTGCATAACTTTATATATATGAGAATATCTGATCTAGTCAAATACACTTGGTTCTGACGAAATAACGCTTCTTTCTGTGTAGTCGATCGTTCTGCAATCGTCCGATAATGGTGCTGCCTTGTCGTCAGAACTAAGGTGAAGACGAGCAGCCACTTGCCGTTGCTGGCACGAGACAAAGATGTTCACAGAATCACTTTACGGAACGAATCGAAACAAAACGACAAGTAGATGATCACTGGGTTGACGGATGGAGATGACTCTGCGTCTCCGTCGGTCCTATGTGTTGTTCGCTGAGGAAGGCAAAGCGAAAAAAAATGTAAAATAAAAGCAATAAACTATGTCTGCAGTTCACAACTGTTCCCATATTGAGGTGGTCTGTCATCGCGTGGGCAAGACGAGCAAGACCCTTGCTCTTTAAGGGTTTCGTAAGAGCTTTCTGAGAAATAAACGATTTCTGCTAGAAGTGACGTCAGTACCCGTTCATAAGGTCAAAGTAGCTGGACCGTTGTTCGGCTCTTCCATTTGATCTGTCGTTTCGCAGAAAACAGTTTGCTCGTTAATAGCGAATTCACCCTTTTTGTTTCGCTTTTTACGTGTCTTCATAGTTCGTCGTCGGATACATTTAGGAAAAAGGTTAATTTGATTTAATGTTGCTCGCACTACCTAATGTCTACAGTAGCCTTCTCATAAATGGAAAACATTTAAAGAATGCTCCAGTGTGCTATTTTGACTTAAAGCTCAACGTTTTGTGAATAACGACAAGCATTACTAGGAAAATATTATAATTCTGGAAATAACAATTATTGATTTTGCTTTTTCTGCCGCAGTTGTTGAGCGCAATATACAATACACAACTACAATTAAATGTTACCTAGATTTATTTCTTGAATAATTAAGTTTACCTAGTAATATTTGATTGTTACGTAAATATACTTATGTAATTGTGCTACAGAAGTATGTATATTGATACCAACCCTTTTATGTGAAATAAAACTGATGTTATGTTATGTTATATACATATATGTAGGCTAGCTGCGCTAAGAGGGGCAGCACTAATACGGTGCAAGGCAGGCTAATAAAAAATGGCAAATTGAACAGGTGTCTGACGATGCCAGGCCTTTAAAGCTTCTGTTTAGATCTGTCTATATCTCATTTCTACATGCTATCAATAGCCTATAGAAAGAATATGCATTTCATAATCTGGGGATTTGGTGTGGAACAACATTTGTTGTATTACCATTTCAACAAATATATATATATATATATATATATATATATAAAGCGCTGCAAAGTGTATCTTAATTTCAGCGCAAATATATGTATATTATTGTTAAAACGCACATTTCTTGATAGTATTTATATGTACGTTTTAACATTAATAGATGAGATACTATTGAAAACATTTGACGGTATATTGTATATATGTGTTTTATGGAATTTACCGTTAGGTGAAATGCGGTGGACATAGTGGAGCAGTAGGCGGTGCACCTCCGCCGGCGCCCTACAACCCGCAAGCGATCTTTCTGTCGCGCTCCGGCACGTTGGACGCGCGACGCAACGGCGACTTCGGTGGCGGCAGCGACGGCGGCGACGAGTACAACTACCCAACCGAGCAGCCGAGACGCCAACCAGGCCAAACTGCCATTGAAGAATCGGAGGGGGAAGAACGCAGGGGGGCTGCTGAAGTTCACCCCTCACACTACCACGGCCAGGCGGTCGACAGTCGAAGCGGCTATGCTGCCTATCCGGTCTTGAATGCGCATACTTACGGCGTGGCTGTTGGAAGCTCTGCGCGCGGCGTCACAGCCACACTGCCCGAAAGACGACCCCCGCCTCCACAGAGGAACAACAACCCCAGCGGTAGCACCCGAGACCACACAATCGAGCAAAACGGGCCCGAGTATCGTCAGTCGCGGGTGCCAACACAAGAAGGCAGTACTGGTGATGATGCGGGTAATCGAAGATTCTTGCCAGTTCCTGTTCACCGCGTCAGGCTTCAGGCGACCAACGGTCACAGACAGCCAGAGGTGGCACAGAACGAACGATACCGCGAGCCGTCGCAGGAAGAGGAGGTTGCTGTCGACTCAAGTGCCCAAGTCGAGCCAGTCTCGGCCCAAGAAGATAGCGCCGGACCTCGCAAGCCAACAGAGCCAGAAGCTACAAGAGGCCCAGTATACACACAGAGGCCAGTAGACCAGCAGAGGCCGAACCGCCAGCCGCATCAAGAGCATACCCGCAGCCAAGCCAGGACCGTTCTACCTCCGGAGACAGATGCCAGCAGAAGCCCACCGAATCGCTTCAATCACTCGCACATGGCGCATCATCCCGAATCTCATGCTTACGCATCGACACACCAGATCGTCTACGATCATTCGCACAGTAGTCACCACCAGGATCACGACAGTGATGAAGCCGGTGAGGATGGGCAACACTCGCATAGCGGTGCGCCGACACCGGACATCACCGAAAGATTGGGACGGAAGCAACCAGCTCCGGAGGCTAGCAGCCAGTCCTCCTCAAACGACAGAGGCGTGACTCAAGGTCCCCGCTCCCCTAACTACCAAGGTGCTGCGATTCGTCCCGGGCCGATGTACGCCCAGAACGAACGACCGATTCGTTATGACGAGCCGGCTGTACCCACTCGAGATTCCGAACTGTCTACGACGACACCGAACTCCAGGAACGCCGCCGGGCTCAGCCAAGCCCAAACATCGACGCTATCGCCACACTTTGATCTAAAACGTCGGCAGCAGTCAAGCTCGGGATACGTGCCGAGCTACGTCCAGGAGGAAATGGCCGACGATGACGTGCCAGATACGCGCCGAGCAGTCAACTACGGTGAACGGGTATATGTCCGGCGGACGGAGACTAATGGTGTGAGGAATAGCCGTCCAGATCAGGTCAGTGGGTTGTTCTTCGGCTTCACAGGGGGGCCTTCACTATATAGTGAAGGCACATATGATCGGTTCTTGTATAATGGCGACAATTTTTATTGGCTTTATGCACTTATGCACACATGCACAATGTCTAACTAACGATGAAATGACGCGCCCCTACTTTGGGTTGCCTTGCTTAAGTAACGCACTTGCACATTCACATGCAAATGTTGTTGCACGCTGTTTCTTTGATTGCACTCTGCATGCTTGTTACATTGTGCTAAGGAGGTGCACCGGACCGAGATTGTCGATGCCACTGGAAAGCCGGCTGATCCTCCCGTCTTCTACACGGACGAACAGATGGAGGACGACGTCTTTGGAGACGCCGACCAGGGAGGAGAAGGCGCACCGGCAAGCCTCAGCGATGAAGACCTCAAGCGCATCCTCGAAAACAGTCGAGCTTATGCGTACCAGCCCGCTGCCTATAGTCAAACCCTTCAACCTAACCAGCACTATCGGCATAGCTTGAACTTGCCTCGAATGTCGAGCTCACACGAAATCCCACAGGAACGTCCGTTCGCTCCGCACTTTAAACAGCCCCCACAGCAGCCGGCATTCACCGGTGCTCACCACAACGGTCGGTAGAATCTTTTGTGACATTATCTGTCTGAGCGTGAAAATTATGGTACATGCATTCAGACTTACATATATATATATGCTCTAGCAGAGTTAGATCATTGAAACTACACGTAAATGTGCACGTTTTTATACGTATACACATATGTATGCATGTGTATATATAATCGTGCACTTCATACCTTCCTTGGCACTTTGGTTAGCATGTAGACTTATTACAAACACTTATAAATGCTTATAACGAATCAAACTTGATAACGATGGAAAAAATGCCTAATTTTTTTATGTCGTAACTTCTAAAACGTTGGCCTATTGTTTCCTAACGTGAGCGTACTCTACCAGAGAATCTCTTTGAGAAAACAGCTAGATAAAGCATCCACTTGTTTTTAATTTGGTAGCTACACTATTCTAAGACAGGACTGTAATGTTTTGAATATATATATATATATATATATATATATAAAAACAGGCGTATAATATATATATATATATATATATATATATATATATATATATATATATATATATATATGCTCTAGCAGAGATAGATCATTGAAACTACACGTAAATGTGCACGTTTTTATACGTATACACATATGTATGCATGTGTATATATAATCGTGCACTTCATACCTTCCTTGGCACTTTGGTAAGCATGTAGACTTATTTCAAACACTTATAAATGCTTATAACGACTCAAACTTGATAACGATGGAAAAAATGTCTAATTTTTTTATGTCGTAACTTTTAAACGTTGGCCTATTGTTTCCTAACGTGAGCGTACTCTACCAGAGAATCTCTTTGAGAAAACAGCTAGATAAAGCATCCACTTGTTTTTAATTTGGTAGCTACACTATTCTAAGACAGGACTGTAATGTTTTGAATATATATATATATATATATATATATATATATATAATAGGCGTATAATATATATATATATATATATATATATATATATATATATATATATATATGTATATATATATTATACGCCTGTTTTTTTATATCCAATCGTTTCGGTCCACTTTATCATGCAGCTGAAGCGAACCAAACCCGTTTCTTAAATTCATCTATAACACATCATTTAGGGCACGTCATATAGGTTATTGGCCCTAGACAGCCTAACGTCCGTTCAAACACCGGTTGTCGAATTCAATCAAGTATCATGATATGGCGGATTATCGTTCTTGAGGTTAGCGCCACAAAATAGCAAAAAAAACCCAACTTAATAAAAAATATATTTGCGATCTGTTGACGTTTCTAGGCCAGCTGCCGAGACCCCAGTAATGCACGCGAGAAGACGACGACCCAGAATATAACCACAGCGATGCCCTCCTAAACACCACCGGACTCGCCGAACACAACATCGAACTCGACCAACAGTATCGTTCGGTGCAAAGCAATTCATTTAAAGAAAACGATTTGGTTGTCAAGCATATGAAAATTGGGTCAAATTTTGACGTATAAGATTCTATTCTAAAACAAGTGCATGTTCAGGGGATTAAACGCAGCAAAAAGAATATCTTGAAATTCTGCGGAAGGCTATATATATATATATATATATATATATATATATATATACAGTTATAATTGGCCCCTTAAAAAAAATTGTTAAGCCGCGACTACGCCGCGAATCAGTGTTTCGGTTTCCCAAAATTGTTTCCGTGTCATACGCTTGCTAGATCCTGACAATTTAACGCACGCTAAAATGTAAACACTTTACAGACATGCTAAATATTTTCATGTTTCACTCTGCACACGCGGCACATAAAAACGTAACAAGCTCTGTGTATTTCAATCTACTCCTGAAGATCATCTGCCGGTGCTATAGTTATCCCGCAGTTTTATCAGTGCGTGTCAGTGTCCGAACTGGTCGAAAGCGGCATTTGTACATCGACTTTTTTCGACGCTCTTTAAGTAAGTTTGTAATACTATATGCTTAATTTATATATAATTTTAAAGGAAATCTCTTTTATGCTCTATTTATATTTTACTTTCATTACATACGCTGCCTCTAGCATTGTGTGTGTGGCTCAATTGCTCACTTACCTAGTTTATATATAGTTATATACGGTTGTTTTGGTTGGTCCTTGCGGTGCCAGGTGCGGCGTGTAAATCCAGCAACTCGAAACCCAGCCTTCACAAACGGGGGCAAGTAGTTATATCTACAGCGTCAGGCATGCCTGCTTATGGCCCGCGCTAGCGCATCTAGTTGGTTTACTTAATTTTCGTCTGAAGTGGCAACAGTGCTGTCTTGCCCTTGGTTTCCTCCGCATTGCCATACTTATATTACTTATTGTAGTGTCCACCACCCCCATGACCGGCCGGCGACCGTTACAAGTTCGCCATTTTCTTGCTGAAACAACACACGTCCTCTGCCTGGCTCGCACCAACGACTACTGACTCATTTATTCTCATGCCCCCTTATATACTCACAGATTGCCCGCGCATTTCGTGACTTCCCGCGTCTTCGGCAGCATCTTCTAGTTGGCGCCATGTATCTAGCTTGCTTCGGCATTGTAACTAAGCGACGCTGTCTATGCTCGCGCTGCTTAATGGACACTGCTATCCTACACCTATGTTTTTTTACAGTAGATAACGCAGCAGTAAGTCGTTTCTACGACCAAGTATTCATGTAAACAAGCGCAATGCAGTACACACATGTGCGGTGCATTTCCATGTATAAAAACTACGGTTACATATTTTTTCGTCCAATCGGCAGCACGCCTATACTGGTTAGCCATTGAACTTGCTATTGAAATGGCACAAATTCACTGCTTTTGAGAACATTGTCTAGTACATCTATGATAATCTTCGCCTACGTTACGTATACTTCTGTAGGAAGAGAAGCAGAAAGGTTGATCCGCCAGAGCAAGGTGTGCTTAAGTTATGCAAATGTTAATAAGGAGCACACCGCAAGAAGCATGTTAAATAATTGTTCTAAAAAAATTACAATAATAAATCGTCATTAATACAGTACTGTGTGTTGCTCATTTATTGACGGCGATAACAGGGTAATACAGACTGTCGGGGGGAGTTGATGCGGTATAACGCGAAGTTGGGCACAGGTGCTAACAGTGTAATGTATTTATTTATCCGTGGTGGATAGCCGTGTTCTTCATATTCCGTAAAGCTTACAATTATCTTTTTGTTTCTAGTTTTCTCAGCAGAAAACTGCTTCACTGCCTCTAAAAATTAGTTGCTTAATATTTTATTGTATCAACTTACTTTCGGCAGATCTCGCTCCTAGATGTACAGCCGTACTCCCCAATCAATCAAGCACCCAAACAAACACGAGTAAATTCAATGCCTGCTCACAATACATAGAAAAATGTTTTTCTTTTCTCAAATCTTTGAGACCTTGGCTGCGTATTCTCGAGGTATGGGGCGCGTTCACCGCGCAATTAAAGGTCATCGCGCTGAGCACTTTTCCGCGTTCTACAGAACTGAGCCTACACCGTCCGGATGCCTATCGTCATCTTTAGGAGTGTTTAAAGGTTTGCTGCATTGCTCCTTAACGCCTTCAGTATCTTTTTAAACCATTTAAAGCTACAAAGACCCTAAACTATATACACAAACGTAAATTTTTGACACCTTTTTGTGTTTTCGGGCTTTACGATCTTACCTCCTGGAACACACCCTTTTTCGGGCTTTACAATCTTAAACCCTGGAACAACTATCCATTTAATAGAAATCAACGACACTGTTCAACAAGATTTTGCACTTTGTTGGTCCGTGCGTAGTTATACTCAAAATGTCTTAGTTTCCATTTAGTTCTCCATCTGTACTGCTTGTGCATACAAGCAGTTGTCGTTATCGACTGTATAGGACTTGAGAGAGTTTGATGAATACTCGTGTACTGGAGGTAGCCCACAGTGGAATCTACTATCTACTTGGAATAACTTTTAGTGGTTTAGTCTGAGGAACACTTTTATCATAGACCACAAACTTTTTACAGACCGTAGTGTTCGAGATTAAGTAAACAATTCTCAATTCAAAGAAGGTTCACAGATACATTTTTTACAGATGCCTACAAACAATTATTCATAGCTCACTGAAATGTATTCGATACACAAAAACCATACAGCACGTCCTAGCGAGATGTGCAAAAGATAAATGTATATTAATAATGCGAGTGATAGTCTGAGCCTGCCAACAAAATCGACAATCTTTAGGATGCCCTAGGAGCATTCAACTTACAGGGAGTACAACTTGGACTATGACTATCAATGAATAGATTGAGTTGTAATAATGACAATGACAAATTATTCTTTGTCATCCATTTATAGCACACCTTTTGTTCAGCGGCCTTTTTTGGGTACGGCAACACATCCGACTATGTTGTACGATGTGTTGCCGTACCCAAAAAAAAACGTATTTGATGAATGGTTAAAGATACCACCGTGTCATCTTGGGGGTGGCGTGTGGCCTTGGTCATTGTAGTTAACCGGTTCAATGGCCAACACCTTGCACAGTGGATATGCAATATTCTTAGATAGAATCATTTCAATTCATCAATCGACAATCAATCCTGAAGCTTTTGCATGCGACCGCAGGCTTAATATACTAGTTGAAGCGAAGTTCCTGGGCATTGTTCTTGACGAACATCTGACGTTCCAGGCGCATGCGAAACATGTCAGGAAAAAAATTGTCAGTGGCGTAGCCGCCATATACCGCACACGCAAAATCCTTCTCCGCCAATGCCTTACGGCAATGTACCACGCGTATGTACAGAGCCACCTAACATACGGTCTGGAGGTGTACGGTCTTTCTTATGCATCTAATATAACTCCGCTTCATTTGCTTCAGAAAAGAGCACTTCGTCTTGTCTTAGGCCTCCCACATCGCGTCTCAATAACGATAGAACAATATAAGGAACTCTCGGTGCTCCCGTTACCACACATAGTTGTCGAAATAAAGCGTATTCTTCTTGGCCATCATCCCAACCTGGTTGGCCTTATCGAATCTGCAAGGACCCAAAACACCCGAGGCTCGGCATCTCACTTGCTTATTGTCTCCCCGGCCACAAGTACGCAATCAAGGTTTGCACTATGTAATTCAGGTGTTACCTTGTGGAACAAGTTACCTAGTGACATTAGGACACTAATATCGCTTAGTCAATTCAAAAACACTGCTAGAACGCACTATCTTACCTTACTTGCGTCTGATTAAACCATATTTATGTAATCATGTACACAATCTATAGATAAATAATTGCAATAACACGAGATACTACGGTGATAATGTATAAAATCTTACTGTAACTTGTACATATGCTTCGCACTAGCCTGTGGCTATATGAAATTGTAACACAAATGAGAAACTACAATTAAGAATGAATAAACGTCATATCATATCATATAAGGCTGTCTTAGGCATAAACAGTTCTGACCAAACTCCAACAAAAACGACGAATCAGAACGCTCTCATATCACTAAATTTTTGGGTCTAGTAAATGCTCGACGGCTGTCGAAATCCGCCTCCATTCCTCCTCTTATTCCCTGCATTTCCATTTCCTGCAACTCGTTGCAAACTCTACAACTAACTACGGGCCGGGCCTAACCATATCACATCGGTAGACATAACTGCGTTCATGGCTTCTTCGTCTGCACTGCGTCACGCGTACTGATAGTAAACAGGAAAAGGAGAACAGCGAGATAAATATATATATGTATATATATATATATATATATATATATATATATATATATATATATATATATATATATATACATACTGGTGGAAATAAGGGCAGTAGTGTCTCGGGTTAAAACAGACGCGCAATTATGGATTCGGAGGATAGGAGGGTAAATATAACGTGGAATATTTTGACTTCGGCCACTGCGTAGGGTACTAGTTCGAGACGTCCTGGTAGTTGGGTGAAGCAAACATTCGACGTAACAATAAGCGCTGTTCTGTTGATTTTATATACAATAGTATCACTGTAGATAATATTTCTATAGATTGCGTACATGTTTTATAGTTATTATTTAATCAGACGTAAGTAAGATGCAGTAGTTGCCGCAGCGTTTTTGAATAGATTTAATGTTACAGATGTTTAATTATCACTAGGCAACTTGTAACAGCTAAGTTACAGAGTGCAAACCTTGATTATGCACGTGTGGCCGAGGAGACAATAAGCAAGTGAGATGCCGAGTATCGGGTGTTTCGGGTCCTTGCAGATTGGATACAGCCAATCTGGCTGGGATGGTGACCGAGAAGGGTGCGCTTTATTTCGACATCTATGCGATGATATTATTATTAAAGAATCTCATAGGATCTTCACAGACAAACAATGTACGAATGATATCAATACGCCCGAATCTCAGCAAGTAACAGGTGGTCTTGTGACACGGTAGGGTATACGTATATACACAGCTAAAGCAAAGCCCTCAAGGCTCCGAAATTGATGTAGAACTATGACATCTTCTGTACTCAATGTGATATAAACAGCCCGAATCAAAATCTGAAATAAGGCTATTTCGTTCGTTATTGACCAGCAGAGAGGTTCATTGTATATGCGAGGGACGTTAAGGACGCACACGTTTACAAGCGCTTTTACAGTTCTCAATGAGAAGCTTCATTGGTATTTGAATGATTTTCTATGATATAACATTCTTAGGCCTTGTTTTGGATTTTAGGCTATCGTTTGAAGTTCATACAGATCATGATCGCAAGAAAATTGTAAAAAGTGTTGCTGACCTACACAGCTAAGATATTTAAAATAACTTGTATGCGTATTTTACGTCCGTTACACCGCCTGCAATATAAAGTCGTGCGAATAATATAGGTATACCCACCAAACCACGGAGTTCTTGCATTACAAATTCGTAGAAATGTCGTTTCTGTCCTACCCTCTGCAAATATAAATGTCTGTCGCTATTGCGATCAATCGAATGCATACGGATCATCAAGACAAGACGATCACACGCACATACAACTTTTCATGTTGTATGTGAAGCCTGCAGCTACATGCATTGAATCTCATGTTTCAATATCAATCCTCGATTCCACATATTGGAATAGGCTCCTTCCAGATGTGTACACAACTTGTTCTTTGACATTATTTAAACAACAAGCTAAGAAAAAATAAAAATACAAAAGCTAAGAAAATATCTAGTATGATGTGTGATAACATGTTCCCCGGAAGCCAATGATAGGCGTGAGCAAACTGAGAGGACGGCCCTCGTCTTCTCCTGTCGTACGTTTCTTAAAGCTTGTGACGCTTCGTCTCAGTACGATGTTGATTCCGTCATTTTCTTGGTAATGTCACGTAGGTTAAAAGCTGTCACGTTCCTTAAACGCTCCAGCAGGAGTGCGCAATACCCCGCCCGCTCTTGGCACCTCAACGCGTTATGTTCTGGGATGTCATCAAGCCCATCGGCACCAGTGGACGCACGTGGCGCTAGGGGCCTGCTCGATCCTAAACAAGTTGGACTGGAAGTCCCCGTGACCTGTGACGACCTGGGTGGTGTAGAATGTTAGTTGTCCCCCCGGTGGCTTGAGCCAGCCTCTGATGATGAGGATGAGATCGGCGTGCGGAGGCTGGCGTCTGAAGTACCCTGTTGTAGACCGTCCCACTCCTCCTGTCAGAGATCGATTGGGAGCTGACGTTTTTAGGGGGGGGTTGGGCTTATCCCATGATCGGAGGCGCTCGGCTGCCTTCAGATCCAACGGAATCGTTCTCGGACGAAATTAAGAAAATCCTGAGTTAACACAAGTTAACTCAGTTTATACTCGTATTATGAATGCGCAACAGCTTGTATGACCAGTTAAAACGATGTGAACATGATATATATTCATGGTAAATCAATTCTGGTGCAGGAATTTATGCTAGATTATAGCAAAGTAGCTCAATAGCTGTAATAACGACTGATAAAGCAAAGATCAAAAAGTTTTAACATGAAACGTACTACTTAAATAATATTTTTAATTACACTATATATATATATATATATATATATATATATATATATATATATATATATATATATATATATATATATATATACGTGTATTCTTATTTTTGTCTAAAAATAAACAATGGTGTAATAAACTACATAACAAAGAAAACATTTTTGTTAAAGCTCTCCGTTAGAGAATTTTATCAGTTCAGAGTCTCTTAGAGGCAAACATGATTGCACAGTTTGAAAATAATTTTGACGAGCCTTTGCTTTGAACTCTATCTACAGCGTGATATAATATACGAGTCAAGCCAGTAGTGCACCACACTCTCCATTGCCAGCATAGTCCTCGCAGCGTGAAGACATACTTTTACGCAATGGTGCTGAGCCCGGTGCCACGCGGCGATCTTGGTCATGTGCATGTTACCTTAATGTAGCATTATATTTCTGATGGCAAGTATTTAAGTCTTATAGAAAAGAATGTTTTTTGTGCTGCAACAACAGCGCAGTTTTGTTGGTGAGCAAATGCGGGATAATTAATTCAGTACGTTTTGCCTAGCCATGACTAGGTAGTTCCAAATTAATGAGATGCGTTCACTATTGTTGCGATCAACAAGTCAAATCAATTAGTCCGTATTTCCCGTAAAAGGCTTACTGGTCCCTTTGAGGTCGATCTGGTATAGCAAACTCACCCTCCAAAAAGCATTCAAACCTTGTTTTGATTGCTTTCGTCGTAGACGTTTTTCAGAAGCTTTTGTTTGGCATCGAAAGCCTTCGCTTGGCGTCGCAAATTTATTTAATTAATAATTAAATTTTTAATTTGCGCCCAGCTTCATTGCTCTATAGAGAAACTACGTTAGTCATTTCTTCTATCGGGAAAGATTATTCTATCGTCATTAAAGGCGCCCGGCCTCATTTTTTTAGGTATTACGCCATGGAAAGCTGCGTTCCCTAAGGGAAGCTCACGGTTCGGCTTCGGTCTATATTCATGTAGTAGACGTATCGTTCGACATCTTGTTAAAATGAAGAACTCGTTCATTCATCGTCAATAAAAAAAACTACTTGTGAGCTGTAGACGCTTTACTTGAGCTTTGCGGCGGCCTTCTGGCTTTGAGGAGCCATTACGTTAGGTACCGTCTGCTTCCCTACGTGGCGCACACTCTTCTCCACCAGCAAGTTTCTTTAAATTAGCCCGTAGGGAACAACGCTACATATTGTTCAGTTGAAAAACAAACCCGGCGTGCCTTCCGTGACGTTTTGCTGAAAATAGCAAGGTACGTGAAGCAACGCGAGCTGTGTTCCGCCCACCAGCCAATACTAATAGAATAGCGTTTTTCTTGTATCGCGTCACAATAATTACGAAAACTTTAAGGATATATGTATATGTATATATATATATATTTTTAAAGCTATATAGATACACGATAACTATACAAAATGTCTTTGTTGAAGTTCAAGTTTTGGTAGTAAGCACATTCGGCCACAGCCCGCTCACTGCAGTCACAGTTGACTTCCGCTCTAACTGTTTAGAACTGTTGAAAATTCATACTGTGACTTGTTATTTGGATGGTTGGCTGAGTCAACAATCGAAGAAAAAGCCATGTTAGTCAATCGTGCGGCAACTGCACAGCGCTTCCACTGTCGTTAAAGAACTTTTGCGGGCATCTCAAATGGTGAACTTCTACACAACCTAGATGACTCCTGTTGCCAGAGCGTCTATTTAATCTCAAGCATCCACAGCTTACGAAGCGGCTGTAAATGTTAATTGGTTCATATATATATATATATATATATATATACAATATATAGATATATATATATATATATATATATATACAATATATATATATATATATATATATATAGATATATATATATATATATATATATATATATATATATATATATATATATATATATATATATATATATATATATATATATAGGGCAACTGGCTGTCTCGTTGCATGTAGCGGCGACGAGCAGATCACGGTACTATTCCGTATTAATTTAGAATTTAAATAGAAAAAGGCATTTCTCAAAATACGGTACTGACATGTAGAGACTTTGATACAAGGCATTGCGATGGACATCGTGATTGAAGTCGAATCTGAAGACTCTGGCTGCACGCATGCTGGACGGAAGAAGCGCCACCTCTCTTCATACGAAGCCAGCCGAGCGGCTGACCTTTGCTGGAGACGTAGCCGTCAGTGATCCCCAAGTAACGCCCTGTCCAGTGGCGTCGGGCAGTTTGATCGCTGCTTTACTCGCCACATAAAGTACTCGGCGTGCTTCACGTTGCTGCCGGGGATGCCGCAGACGTGTCTCATTATCACCGGTTAACAATTTTTCTACTGAACGATGCCGCCCAGTAGAAACATTACAGGTGTTACTCGAGCCTGATTGAGCGTTTTGAAGTGCAGTCATCGAAAATCGCATCGCAAGGATTATCGTGGGCCTCTTGTCACGGTTCGGGCATTTGACGCTTCAGCTTTTCTTCTTTTTTTCTCTTCCCATTTCGCTCACTTAAGACCTTTCAACGACTGGTCCAATATACCATGTGAAGTGCGTCATCTTCTATCATGGACGCTCTATGTCAAAAGCATACACGTTCCGAATGCTGCGTAGGCTAACGGATACAAATGGATAAATTCCCTG
This sequence comes from Dermanyssus gallinae, assembly GCA_003439945.1. Taxonomy (NCBI): domain Eukaryota; kingdom Metazoa; phylum Arthropoda; class Arachnida; order Mesostigmata; family Dermanyssidae; genus Dermanyssus; species Dermanyssus gallinae. The sequence continues at coordinate 33,517 of QVRM01001699.1, forward strand.
GACGTATCCCATTAATATCAGTTCGTGAAGATCGCGTACACGTTTCGCGGTTTGCCGATCTCTGACGCTTAAGCATACGCATATATATATATATATATATACGTTTGCTCAGACGCAATAGTTTTTGGTGAGCAAAAGCTAGTTGCGCTTCCATGCGATCGATCGCAACCAAGAATGAACCAAAAATAAATAAAAAGCAATAATATTTGACACCAATATTGCTACAGACGAAGTAACTACATATGAACGTTAACCCTGCGATATTCATGTGACGTTAAGTAAATTATTCAAAACTACGGACAACCCTCTCTCTCTCTCTCTCTATATATATATATATATATATATACATACATATATGACACCGCGATAACAACGTGCATTCCAGTGAACACACAGGAAAGCGCGTGTTGGGGTCATTTGTGGTACGCTGGGGTTACGAGCTTCTTTCGGGCTTCCGCGGACCACACGAACGGTTCACATTGCAGTGGACGCGACTATTTGGCGCCGATACTGATGGTAAACGATGGTGATTGTGATTTTGATGCTGATAATGGATAATGGATAATGTAATGAAAATGAATACTAATATCATCATTATCATGTCGGCGGGTATGCAAACTCTTGTTGTTGTCGTTGTCGTTCTTGTCGTTGTCGTTGCTGTTGCTGTTGTTGTTGTTGTCGTTGTCGTTGCAGTTGTTGTTGTTGCTGCTGCTGTTGTTGTCGTTGCTGTTGTTGTTGCTGCTGCTGCTGTTGTTGTTGTTGTTGTTGTTGTTGTTGCTGCTGTTGTTAAAAAGCGTCATTTTCCCTGTTGGTCAATCAATTTCGCCAGTGCGTTTTTCGGCCGCCGTCAACATCCGCTCCTATGCGTTCCGGCGGGCGAGACGCCGGAATCGACGCAATCTACATCCACGACTCGGCATAACGTGGCCGGACACGCGACAGACTGCGGCGGCTGGTGATCTGCCTATTTACTGCATGCACGTTACAAAGGCCTGATCTGCCCTGCTCTGTGGCACTGCCATCTGAGGCAAGTCTATTCCCCACGGTCTCATTTACCACACTCCACACGGGCTTTTCCGACTTCCCGACGGTTTCCCTCCGGCGACTTTCGCCCATGCTTTCGGTGTTGTCCCGCTGTCTCCCGCGACCGTGGCGTTCTTCAGCTTCAGCTATGTTCAGCTTCGGCAGAGTGCCTGGCTGGCTGTCTGCTATCGGTTTGACTTCAAATCACCGAAACCGAGATAGCAGACACAGAGGCAGCATCAATACTGCAAGAGTAGCGGCGGCGACGAAGACAACGACGACGACAACAACAACAACAACAAATAACAACAAAGACAAAGACGACAACTTCAATTTTTTTTCGGCGGCGGCGTCCGATGTCGATGGCAAGCCAGCATGTGACAACCCTTTGTCGAGGCTCGATGCGGCTTCGCTCTCTCGGATCTCTCTCACTGCTTGACTGACTGAGTGTCTGTCTGCTTGACTACATGATGGCTTGGCTCTCTTCCCGCATTGCCGGCCTGAAGTGCTAGCGGTCGCCATGCCTGGTTTTGCGCTCGGCATCGCCACGCGCACCTCATCGTTCGGTTCTCGGCAGTTAGCCGGCAATTGTAGGCCGCGATTATCGCGATGGTACCGACGACGCCGAAGACGCGCGACGGTCCACGCGGTCGTTGCCGGCTGCTATTTCACCCAGCGGTCCTCTCATCATCAGCATTATCGGCATCACCACCTCCACGATATTCACCACCACCGTCACGACCCTCGCTACCCCCAAGACTCTCCTCACCACTATCAAGACTCTCACCACCACCACCACCAAGACCTAGACCCTCACCACCGTGAATATCATCATCATCAGCATCACCATCGTCACCATTATCAACCTCTTCAACATCATCAACATTGTCACCATCACCAACCTTTTCAACATCATCAACATCTTAACTATCAACAACTTCTTCGTCACCATTACCAACATCGTTACGATCACCAACACAAGTCGTTCCTCCACCACCACCATGATCATCAATTCGACGCATTCGACAACGACGACTTCACGCTGCTTCGTTGCGTCTTTTCGACGTTCCGCATTTGGCGACGCGTGTCATCGTCCATTGCCATTCATTGCACACGTCGACGGATCACGTTACTGAAGAAGACCGCGACGAAGCCAACTACGAATACTATTACTAATATTACTGCTACTACTTCCATTACTTCTATCTACACCACCGCCAAACTACTCACTACCACCAATATCCCGACCATCACCAATAACCTCTACATCATCATCATCATCTTCACCATCATCAAGATCTTCACCATCACCAACATTCTCACCATCATCAACATTCTCACCATCACCAACATCCTAATCATCACCTACATCCTCACCAACACCAATATCCCCACCATCAACAACGTACTCATCATCATCATCATCGTCAACATTCTGATCATCATCAACATCTCCACCGTCATCAACATCTTCACCATCGCCAGCATCCTCACCAACACCAAGATCTCAATCATCATCAACATCCTGACCATCGTCAGCATCATTACCACCATCGTCTCCACCGTTATCAACATCTTCACCACCATCAACATCCTCATCATCAACATCAACATCCTGACCATCATCAACATCGGCGCCATCATTAGCATCTTCACCATCACCAACATCCTCAATATCACCAACATCCTTACCAACACCGAGATCTTAACCATCGTCAACATCCTGACCATCATCAGCAGCATCCTGACCATGATCAGCATCTTTACCATCACCATCCTCAATATCACCAACATTTCCACCATCATCATCTCCACCGTCATCAACATCCTCACCATCGCCAGCATCCTCACAATTGCCAACATCATCCGTTTCGTTCCTGTTTTCGCTCGTTCCTCTGACGTTCGGTATTTGGCATGTGTCATCGTCCGGCATCCATTGTGCGTCGACAGGCCACTTCACCGACGAAGACCACTACGAAACAAACTTTTCAACTATTTCAACTACTACTACTACTACTACTACTTTTATTTAATTTACTATTACAACTTCTTCGACAAATTCTATTTCCACAACCACTTCTGCGGGTGCGGCTTTTTTGTGAGGAGGTTCAGAGTTTAAAATAAATTTATGTACGACTGAGAGAAAGCATAGCAGGAGTTGGTAAGCCCCCTAACATGCCAACGCTCGGACAGTGTGGGACTCAGCCACCTAACGGCAAGTCTTGGCGATTGACAAGAGTCGAGCCGACGGATTAAGGCAATACCCACTAAAACCCTACATATATGTATCCTCCTTAAGATGACCCTACGACCTGCGGGATCCTTAACGCAGAAGAGTTACTACACACATGCGACTGCGGCTACTGACTACCAAGTGTAACGATCGATACCCGTGTGACCCTCGAGGATTTTCAGTTTTGAGCGATCTTTGCCGTCGGCTCTCGTTGAACGCGGTTACAGTGACAGTGGCGGCGGCTGCGAAGAACACGTCGGCAGAAGAAGCCGAAGCGGCATCAGCACAGCCAGAAGCAGCTGCAGTAGCCGGGGCCGTTGGTCTCATCGAGTGGGATTACTCCCGATGATTATCCCTCTTGTGGCTGCTGTCTTCTGCTATTCCCTCAATCCCTCCTTCCTTGTTTCTCTCTCTCTCTCTCTGTATATATATATATATATATATATATATATATATATATATATATATATGAGACGGGTGATGGTTTAGAATTAAAAAACAACACCCTAAAAATGCTTTGAACTCTAGACTAGCTTCTTTCCGTACTAGAAGTGTGTGTCTGTGAGGGTGATATTGCGCTATATCGTCGGGGCATAGCCCAAAAGACCCGGGGACACATGGGAAGCTTCTGAAAGTGCAAGATAAGGTATAATTTAGGGCCGCATGCGTGGATCGACGTCCGGCGGTCCGAATACGAGACAATCCTTATTGCCCGGGATGTGTGAGACTCGTCGTTCACTGCACGCACAACCGTGTTCGTGAACCAAAAGATAACCGAGTCAACGGCCTAGGCTAACATGCTTGCACGTAACATCTAATAATGTTTTCAAAGACGCACTGGGCAACGCACACAATCAGCCTCCTATTCCTGCTCCTTCGAAGAGACTGCCGGGAGCCTTGCTTTCTCATTCTCTGTTGAAACGTTACGAATGAGGCTTGACAGAAAAGCCTCGTGAAGAGGCGTAATCCACTCGGAAAGGGCTTCCGGTGATGAAGATCTGTGAGATCTAGTAGGGGGAGGGGCTTTCTTGCTGAGTCCAGGGAGGCCGCGCATCCCTTATCCTGGTCCGATATGTCTAAAATGCGAAACGCCCTGCAGCCAGACACATCGACACGACAACGCTCGGGCCAACTGTAAGAATGGCACCCGGGATGGCTGAGCCGTCTTTGGGGATAGCTAGAAAGATCTGCCTAAACGATTATTCGGCAACACCAAGTTGAGCAGTGACGAACCTTACGAAGTGCGAATCCAACCTGCCACTCGGCGACTGTTCTTTTTGTCGTTGTTTTTCGTCGTTGGGCACTCGAGTAATAAGTTTACAATGTCGCGTAACGAAAACCCAGTCAGACCAAACACATAGATTCCTCATTTACGAGGGCCCGGAATCAATCTCTTTTTGCCTGCACACTAAAGCACTTGCCCATATCTTCTAAAATGACTCTGCCATGGCAAGGCCTCCTGTAAGGATGCCGTCTTCCAAGTTTAACGAGTATTGTAGTGAATTGACGAGCTCATTGATTGGTCTTCCTGTTTCAAACCGCTTTGGAATCTCATGTAGTGATTACTCAGAATTAAAATAAATGGCTTCTTATGCGCCAACTCTGCGTAGCGATGTAAGTCAAGGCTCACTCTCTAACTGATCCTACGAGACAATGCATTGCTAAAATCTAGTTTAACCACTACAATAGGCACCTTCCAAGACTTCAAAAAGTTTCTTGTATCGTGGACAGCTACATCCGAAGCCAATAAAGCTGGTAATCTCCTACTGCCCCAGAGTTGCTACTAGTATTGGCCCTGACGTAGACTTTTGCGACGATCCGGCGGAAGACCGAAGAACATGCCTTGAGTATTATGGAACTATCCTTCTTCTTTAACGCAAACAACCTCGCTACAAAAGCAATGGCCATACGCGCAAACCGCGATCCGTCGAAGCAGGTTCGCCAGCTTGGCGAGCAGAACCGCGATGCCGTTAATTTTGTTGCCCTTCTTAGGTGAGCTTAAATCCGACATTAATATTGGGGGATTGAAATCCGAAACCCAGCAGCCAAGGCCTTGCAGAAGCTCTCGACAGCTGGGAAGATGTCTTCCTTAGTTATCGAATGCGTGGCAAGAAACGAAATTCTATGTTGGGGGTTCCAGGGGGTTACAGGGGGGCCACGGCAGGTTCGCCGTCGCAAAAAAAGATGTTTCTCGCGCAGGAATCTCCACAGAGTCCGAGCATATATAATCAGATGATTCAGAAGTCTAGCTGCAATAGACACATTCTTGTCAGACAGATTCATGATCAGATCCAAGCCAAGTCGTCTTCAGAGTTAGACGGGCACCTACATAGGTATCACGAACCATCGTCCTCCGACCACCACAAGAATCTTGAATGTTTGAGCTTATGATGTCTGACAATGAGGGCATGTCGCTTCTGGCGCTTAGAAAGTGCGAGATAATTGGGCCAAACAAGATGAGGGTGGTCTAGGCCGCAACATCATTTTTAGTAATCATATTATAAACCACCTTAACCAAACAATCTGTGACAGCGACACGCGCTGTTCTCAGGACAACTCGTACCAAAAAATGTTGGCTAAAATATTATATATATATATATATATATTTATTTATATATTATTAATTTAATTTAATTAATTTAAAATTTGTCTTACTCCACATATGTAACATATATATATATATATATATATATATATATATATATATATGGAGTTTGAAATCAATTTAACAATTCAACCGCTTTAATTCATTCTAAAGGGAACTCTCAATTGTTAGCCATAACCTTCTCTTATCTCTGAACCAGACTATCGACTTCCACGGCAAAGAATTCTGGCTTGTGCATCTCGAGGAATGTTTCCAAGTGAGTTTTCACTTCTTTGGTGAAGTGAATTGTTTTGCCTGTAGATAGGTCGACAGCAGACATCTGAATAGGTGGAAGTCCGACAGTACGATGTCCGGTGAGTACAGTGAACGCGGCAAAGTTCCCAATCGAAGCCTGCTATCTTGCGAAGGTTATATAAACTCATATGCGGCCTCGCGTTGTCTTGGTGGAAAATAACGCCCTTTCGATTCACGAGGCTGTGTTTCTTTTTTTTGGATAAAAAGTCGGCCGAGCTAATCATAGTAGATCTGTGTTCATCTGTGTTTATCCTTCGGCCACTAGGCACAAACTCGCGAGGGATATTGCCTATTCCACCAAAAAAGAGGAAAGTCATGCTCAAATTCGCTTAGACGTCTTCTGGGGAGGCTGGCCTGGGGCGCACCAGGACCGTTCACATTGCACATTGTCGCAAAGGACAAATTTTTCGTCACACGTAACAATTTAATCCAAGAACGAACACTCGTTGTGCCTGGCAAGCCAGGAAGAGCGTTTTGCTACACGCTCCATTCTGTTAGGCTCGCTCAAATCACGAGTTAGGTTGAATGAGATTACAAATTAATTAGATTTCCGGAACTGAACTCGGCGAACCAAATGTAGGACGTCCTCGTCTTCGAAATACTGTTGTCGCCCAATACGCTTCAAATACTTTGGACAGTTCCCGTGGCAGCGGGGTCTTTCTGAACCCATAGAAAACTGGAATTTTTCGCATTTCATTTCGACAGAATTCATATAACAGAAGCAGCGAACAAGATCACTTTACGAAGCCGCCGAAGTCATTTGGGTTTGCATAGATATCTGCCTTGTAAGCATAGCATAGACTTTTCAGAAGTGTGGGGTGGGCATTTAAAAACACATGTAAACATTTCAGTTACTTATATATATATATATATATTACGGTGTACATCTTTTATTGAGATTATTTTATTTGTTTTTCCCATCTTTCCCTAGATCTTGCGTGTCAGCGTTATTCCACCTGTTGTTGTTACTGCTGCTGCTGTCGCTTCATGTAGTTATTGATGCTGCTGTGATTGTTGTTCTTGCTGCTGCTGCAGCTGTTGCTGATGTCGTTGTTCGTATTGCCATTGCACGGAGACCGACCGACTCTGGTCGCCATTCGGCCGATAATTTTCCCCTGATCGACGTTTGCCGACTCGAAGCCGAAGTCGAAGTCAGAGCAGCCGAAAACTGCTATACTGTGAGAGCGATTGCTGCTTTTCTGCACTGCAGCGGCATTCGCAGACCAACCGCGCCGGCTCTGTTCTTGCTGGTTGTTGTTGTTGTTGTTGCTGTAGCCGCTGAAGCTATTCGGAATTGTACTCGTTGTTGTTGCTGTTGTTGCTGCTATTGTCGTTGTCGTTGTTGTTTTTACTGTTGTTGTTGCTGTTGTTGTTGTTCTTACTGCTGTTGTCGTTGTTCTGTTATTGTTCGGTTGTTGTTCCTGCTTCGGATCGTCTTTATCATCATCAACATCATCGGCAACATCATCGGCATCATCATCATCATCATCGTTGTTCTTATCATCGTCATCATTATCATCAACAACAACAACAACAACATTACTGTCATCAGCACCGTTCGGCCGATCCGAACCGTCGCCGGGTCCGAAAACTGTCAAACCAGAGGAACAACTCCAAATGCCGGTGAGACAGCAGCAACGACAGCGGCACAACAGCAGCTTCAGCAGCAGCAGCAACAACGTAAATGAACGCCACGACGACCGAAGCGAACAGAAGAGAAGACACCGGTTGTCGGTAGCAGCAGCAGCATCAACAGCAGCTGATGGCAGCAACAACAGCATCAGCAACAACAGCAACAGCAACAACAATCGCAGCAATAGCAACAACAGCAACAACAACGGCGACTGCAATACGACGACCCGCTTTTGCCAGCCACCACGAGCTGCCAAGCCAAGGCAGAAGAACAGCATAGCAGCAGCAGCAATGGCTACAGTGGCGGCGGCGACGGGACGCAACTCAAACCGTCAACCGGTAGACCAGCTCCTGCAGCGGCCAGTTCCCGTCTCTGACGATCGATTGACGGCCAACGTCCCGTTGGGCCGACGGCAACGACAATGATGATGATGATGATGGTGATGGTGGTGGCGATGATGATGATGATAATAATAATGATGATTATAGTTATGATGATGATGATTATAGTTATAACGGTGATGATGATGATAATGATGATGGTGGTCGTGTGGTTCTGGACTGCATCCAGCAGTCACAACTGGCACTGACGCAGCAGCGGACTGCCGCGTTCGCTGCTTCAACTTCTGCTGATTGTCGAACTGTCGATTGACTGATTGAGTGAGTGAGTGGCTGACTGACTGACAGACAGACAGGCAATCATGAGGGCCCATGCGTTGCCGAGCGCGATTGAGTGAGTGAACGAGCAGTCAGAGCTAGCGTAAGCTAGTAGGTTGTTCGCGGCTGCTGAGGCCAGCTCCAAGCACTGCTATCATCACCATTGGCAGGAGGAGATGGAGGAAGAGGGGCAGCAGTGAAGTAGCAACAGCAACAACAACAACATAATTATCATCAACAGCAGCAACACCAACAACAACAACAACAATATCGATAGCATAATCATCATCAACAGCAGCAGCAGCGGCAACAGTAACAACAACAGCTGCAGCTGCAGCTGCAGAACCACGACCGTCAACCGGGCTGGTGGACGGACGGAAGAACCGTCGCAAATAACCGTCACAGCAGCAGCTGCTGCTCTTCGGCGGTGTGCTTTGGCACTTCGGCACTTTGCCGTTGTTGTAGTCTTTGTTTCGAATGGTGAGCAGAAGTAGTAGCACTAATAGTAGTATTGTAACATATATTGTATATATAATTGTATATATATATATATATATATAAAATATATAACAGAATATTGGAACATATATTCAATTGAAGAAGAAATCAAATGTCCTATTCATCGTAGTTCTTGTTTATCATCAGTGTGTTACAGTGCATCCTCCCGCCTAGTTATCGGTGTTGTTGTTGCCGCTGTTGTTGTTGCCGCTGTTGTTGTTGTCATCGTTGTTGTGGTTGGCGTTGTTGTTGTTGCCGCTGCTGTTGTTGTTGCTGCTGCTGTTGTTGTTGCCGCTGCTGCAGTTGTTGCCGTTGCTGTTGTTGTTGTTGTTGCCGCCGCTGCAGTTGTTGTCATCGTTGTTGTTGCCGCTGCTGTTGTTGTTTTTGTTCTTGTTGTTGCCGTTGCTGTTGTTGTTGTCGTTGTTAACGCTGCTGTTGTTCCTCTTGTTGATGCCGCTGCTGTTGTTGTTCTTGTTGTTCCCGCTGCTGTTGTTGTTGCTGCAGCTGCTGTTGTTGCCGCTGCTGTTGTTGTTGCCGCTGCTGTCGTTGTTGTTGTTGTTGCCGCTGCTGTTGTTGTTGTTGCTGCTGATGTTGTGGTTGTTGCCGCTGCTGTTGTTGTCATCGTTGTTGTTGCCGCAGCTGTTGTTGTTCTTGTTGTTGCCGCCGCTGTTGTTGTTGTTGTTACCGCTGCTGTTGTTCTTCTTGTTGTTGCCACTGCTGTTGTTGTTCTTGTTGTTCCCGCTGCTGTTGTTGTTGCTGCTGCTGTTGTTGCCGCTGCTGTTGTTGTTGCCGCTGCTGTTGTTGTTGCCGCTGCTGTTGTTGTTACCGCTGCTGTTGTTCTTCTTGTTGTTGCCGCTGCTGTTGTTGTTCTTGTTGTTCCCGCTGCTGTTGTTGTTGCTGCTGCTGTTGCTGCCGCTGCTGTCGTTGTTGTTGTTGCCGCTGCTATTGCCGGCCGTGTGGCTTGAAGTGAAGTCCGTTGCTTGACGTCGTTGCATAGCAAGACGACAAAGGCGAGGGCTGTTGTTCGCGAGGCAGACGCGCGCGCACGCCGCTCACCACCACCCCCCCCCCCCCCGGCCTCGCACGTTGTTGTCGACGCGACCGACCAACCGACCGGCCGGCGATTCGTGCGCGGCGTCACCTGGCGGCATACCGACGAAAGTGCGCTGCCGTCGTATGGGCTGGCTATGTATGGATGGCACAGGAGCGCCGTGTCAGCCGGCTGCAAGCAAGAGCTCTTCGCCACCGCTTGACGTCGCCGCGTCGTCGTCGTTGTCGTCGTTCTCAGCCTCGCCGAAGTCTGGTTGAAGCCGTAGAGCCGTGTGCTGGCTGCGTTCGGAACGTTGTTCTTCGTCTTGGCGTAGTGCGCGACACCGCCTTCAGACGTCAACAACAGTACCTGTTCGTCGAACTAGCTCTATACGTAGAATAGATACAACCTACCAGTACCAGTCTATTATAGTTCACGTTAAACGTACGAAGGCGACTAGACCGAGATTGTTTTGTGTGTTTTCCCGGCGCCTCGTTTCCGCAATCTCTCTGCGCATCAGAGGATTGTGTGTGCTATTAGTGGCGCAATGGCATCCGGGCCATCGCAAGATTCAGGATAACTGCAACAGCAAGAATTGCAGCAACAACGACAACAACAACAACAACGACAGTAACAACAATGTGCTTAACCCTCTGCGCCACTGCCGCCAACTCGAGCCGCAGCAGCACCATTAACAACAAAAACAACAGCTGTTCTTGACAGTTCGCCTTCACAACAAGGATCTACACAAGGGTCTCGGTAGAAGGCGGTGACTGCATGGCATGGTCGACAGTGGCAATCACTCAGTACGAGAAGCGTTTGTACAGTTCGCTAGTTGCTATGTAGAGTCAATAGAACTGCTGTGACTTCTGTTCAGAGTACTCTTATACTTCGTGCACATTTACTAGTCGGGCTAGTGCAACCTAACTCAGCATCGATTGTTGTGTCTAGCCGGTGATGTGTCAACACTCGGTGGAACTCGGCCGTCAGTATTGTTGAATTGCGTGCAACAACAACAAAAACAACAACAGCAACAATCACATCAAGGATAACTTTAACAAGAACAAGAACAACGACTTCGACAACAATTAAGCAACAACAACATTATCTAGTAGCAAGCATATCAACATGATTCTCTAGCGTAGCGCACCAACAGCAACAGCATCAAAAAGCACGGCAGCAACATCGTCAACATTGCGTGGAACTCGACAAGGGAAGCATTCGCGCGCACTCCAAGCGCGAACTGCGTAAGTCGCCACTGTTGTTGTTATTGTTGTTGTCGTCGTCGTCGTCGTATTTCCCATCACAACAACAACAGCAACAGCAACAAAAATAGCAATAATAAGGATAACAGTGGCAACAACAACAACAACAGCGACGACAATCCGGTTTATCGCAAAACTATGCGCTATCGGAGCGTTCCTTAGAGCGGCCTCTACGACGAGCTATCAAAAGTTCAGCCCGTCATTTACCTATCGGCTCAACAAGTGCGATCAGTGAGGGATCACAGACAACAGGTTTCTTGTTGCCTGCCCTATCTCTCTGCTTTTCTGCTTGCTTACGAACTTTTACGTGGCGAACGAGCAGATCAAGCTCTCTTCAGTTAGTAGTTGTCGTTGCTGTGGTTTGTGTCATTCTCGGTGGTATTGCCGCTGGATTCTTCTTCGTCTTCGTGTCGTCCTGATACGTGGCGACTTCGCGGCTTCGAGACGACACGAGGTACTACACACTTCGAGCTAACGGATTAGCGGTGACGTCGATGCTGCTACTGCTGCCGCTGCCGGTGGATACCCAAACGAAGCGAACCGAAGTCGCTGCAGTCAATCGAAGTCTTCGACCTGCGATAACTAACAACAGGGCAGAACAACAGTAGCCATTAGAGCGGACGGACCAGTTCTCGAAGGTAAGCGTAAGAAGGCCAGCGAAGCCACAAAAGACCCACACCTGCCTACTAATTGACAGGCGTGCCGTGGTCACAGGTCGACGCACAGGCGGCCGTGACAGGTCCTGACTACCATCGTTACGATACGTTGAAGAACGAAGGAACGTTACGTGCCCTACGTGCTACACGATAGATACCCACGTGCTTCACGATAGATACCCACTTGCTTCACGATAGATACCTGCGTGCTTCACGATAGATACCTACGTGCTTCACGATAGATACCTAGGTGCGGTGACGTCCACAAAGGCGAACATACAGGTAGCCGGCAACCTGCTAAGACCGTCGGCGACAAACTGCCACAGAGTGCTACGATTAGTGGTGTGGGCTTCGTCGCAATCGCGTTAGAAGTACACAGGAGGACAGAGTGTATAAGCACACCAGTCAACACGTCAATCATATATATATATATACATATGTAGGAACCTATATATGTATATATATGATTATATACCTTTGGAAGTCGTTTCCTGAACAACGAGACATCTGGGACAAGCAGAACACCCTTGGCGGATACCAATAGAGATGACCCAGTAATCGTGGGCTTGCCAGTCAGTGGGCAAGTGAGCCGTGTCGTCGTTTCAACCTTCAACAGTGTGATGTGATGTGTCTGTGAAACGATTGGATACCGTTGGAAACACTCGATCGCTGGATACACACACCGACATCTATCGCCTCGAAGTCTGCGAGGTAAGCCATCATCAGGTATCGGTAGTGTATTCGAACCGACAAGCATCGAGCGGTCATTGCCCTAGTGCCCCGAGCGAAAAGCTGCAGACGAGCAAAGCAACGGCAATACAGACAATGTACGGATGCGTGTGTCATCATAGATACGACGAGTAGACGGAACGACGCGCGCAAAGCTGAAGTTTTGCGGGCTGTTTTGTCGGCTAAACCAACAGCGGCGCTTGTTCTGCCGGGTTGGGGAAGTCGTGGCGTGTCTATATCGAGGACAGAGACGATGCTTGAAGAAGACGGACATGCATGTGAAAATAGATACACATGTACCACTGTATGCACATAGGTATTTGTATGATATTCGCGAATAGGTATTTGTATAATAGAATAGGTATTTGTGTTGCCTCTAAGTACTGACTTTACGAGGCGAAACTTATTTGGTGTCTACATGGATTGCCCAGTCACTCTTATATATATATATATATATATATGATTCTAAGTATTTTAAACACTATATATATATATATATATATATATATATATATATATATATATATATATATATATATATAATATATGATTCTAAGTATTTTAACCACTCTATATATATATATATATATATATATATAGTTGTTAAAATACTTTCTCGTCTACTAGTAAAGTACATCATGACTACTCGTGACACCGTACCGTGTATGAACTGAATTAAACCTAAGCTTGACAAACACATTATTTTCTGCACCTTGGATCCCGTTTCCCTCGTACTCGCCCTACAATACTCTTAGAATTAAAGGATTGATCGGTTCAAACTTGGTTTCTTTGCCGAATCTGTAATCTGCTTTTTTACCCTGTCTTAGTTCAAATTCACCGCGCTTCTATGTGTGCCTAGAGAAGCGTAGGTGCCGACCGCTCGCCAATAAACAGCCACTCAAATAAATGCCGTCATACTGATACGAAACTCTGAACGCTGCCAGAAGTTGTCTTAACACGCTCATTCGTATCCGCCTGCCACAGGATCCCGTCACATGCTTGCCGTAGAATAACGGTAACATGCCGTATGTACCACACATACAAACTTGTCAAGCGGATAAAACGCCAATCAATTATGACCGCCTCCTTGTGCTAGACTTGCAGCTCTCTCTCTCTGATGCGTAGGTGAGGTGACAATGAACGGATCACCTTGACCATTCATATGATACTGGGGCTTATACTGTACGCCGTTGTCACTGAAAATATTAAGGTGTAGCAATACGTTAAAAACAAAGATGATACGTTCATATTCACTTGATCACCTGCTCGCACACAGAGAAACTGCTACAGGCAAACGTGAACCCTCTACAGCGTTGTCAAGTGGATAGATCGTCAACGCCGAAGAGAGCATAGCGGGTTGAAATCTCTTAGACTAGTTTGTAGTTTGATGCCAGAGGTCTAAATAGACGAGCCCGGTGGCATGGTGCATTCGTCTGCGCCTCGCGACCGAAAAAGACACATAACAGGTGCGCGGGTTCGAGCCCCACCGTTGCACATTTGTAGTTAGGGGGGTCCGTCTATGAAGCAATGCCAAAAAGCAGTACCATGGACGTTAAATATTGGCTAAGAGTCAGCCTAGAAAGTTTTTTAGAGGTCTAAGTACTGGTGGAAGTAGAAAACGAATACGCGAGCATACGTCCAACCAAAAAACGCTCCATAGACTCGTATGTGCTGCCGGCTTTGCGAAGGCCGCGTGCGCGTGAGAGAGGAGAGAGTTAACATGATAAACGGAAATTTGGTTTTGGTAACAGCAAAATACGCAACTGTCTTTGCATGCATGTGGTCACAGTAGTGACGCATTTAATCGGCAAGCCAACGCTAGAAGAGAGGTTATTTGTCGCAGCATTACTAAGAGCGGTGGCACACAAAAAAATCCGTAACAGCAATAACAAAAGCAGAACAATTATAGCAACAAAACCAACCACCAACAACAACAGCAACAACAACATCAGCAACAACAACAACAACAACAACAAACACCCACAAGTATCAGCGGCAAAGATGATCCACCAACAGGCGTACTAATACTGCCTATGATTTAAGCGAATTACTGAAAATCCATTAGGGACTTAGGCTAAGAATAACGTCTCACGGAGGCTACACAAAGCGAAATCAAACGTTCACCTCTCACCTCCATCGAAATCAAACGTTCACCTTTCACCCCCAGATACCTTCATTAAAAACAACCTTACAAAGTCGAGTTTGTCGAACATTTGAGCAGCAAGAACATAGTGACTAGACAAGACAAGGCAAGACATAACTGAGGTATGTCTGTGTTCACTTATGACTGGCGGTTGTCGATGGCCAGTTGAAGCTAATTGCCGAAGCAATTTAGCGCGGCGCTAAGAGCACTCGCTTAAAGCGCGGGTACTCTTAGGCAAGAGCCAAAGTAAAGTGACCACGATGCTGGCCGAAAGCGACGAATTTGTGATTGGGAGACGCCTTGACATTAACACTATGTGGTGTTATGGGTACACTGCATGCTCGCGTACACGGTCGAACAAATCGTGACAAACACTGTGGTCAAAATACGATTTGTTGTAACGCCACTTTCGTGGAGATATTGACTAAATGTAATTAGTCGCTTGCCAAGGTATATAAATATATATATATATATATATATATATATATATATATATTAAAATATTTTAATGATTTATTGCATTATTATATGTTGTTGTATTATAAATATACAATTTGGAACAAAACATCGCATCATCAATCACATTTGACTTTGGGAATCTTTTGAGCTTAAAATACGAATGCCACATTAAATATGACTACAAAATTCAAAAGGCAATTGATACAGCTTTGAAATATGATTAGCATGATGCGTTAGATGAGCGTCTAATTTTCTAAAATTCAATATTTTATATGCTAAGAACGCAATAAACAAAAGTTCGTTATAAAGCAGCAAAATGGCATAGTTGAATTGTTTAATTTAACTGTAAACTTAATTTAAAATAATAGCGCGTCACCTCCGCGTGCCATAATAAGGTTCGCCATGCGATTTGCCACTGATCCAGCTAACTTAGCAATGAATTGCTGTGGGATACTGGGATCCACTCCTCGTGCGTAGCGTTCATGAGCTTCGAAAGAGGTGTTGGACCTAGAGGTCTAGTATCAACGAATAATAAACTCGTTGCTTCAGCTCGTCCCGCGCACGTTCACGAAGATGAAGTTACACAACAGTAGTCATGGATATGTGAATGTCAACAACCCAACAACATATACGCAGTGTATTTTCAATATAATACATTTTATATATGTTACACGTCTCACGATGGATTAGCTAAGCCAATATGCCTAGTGGGCGCGTATTGTGGCTGTCACGTGTCCGTTTCGATGAGGTGAGGCCGGCACCACCTCAGAAGTGTGCCCCGAACGGAGGCAGCGTTTCCACGTTGTATATCAAGATCCAGACGTTGTTTGAAAAAGGACGACGACCTGTAATCACCGGATGACAGGTTTAACCAGGTGCCGACTTTGCGGATTAGCTGCTTGGTCCGAACGCCAGGGTTTCAAACGCGAGAGGGCAGAATTCGTGGGGATACCCGATTGATGAGTATTTTCTCAACTTGCTAGTCTCCGCAAGAAGGGCTGCATAACCAGCTTCGGATGCGCCGCCACCGACCATAGAAGGGGCTAAGAAGTCGGTAACGGATGCGTATGTGAATGTTATTATATCAGGTTTTTATTAGTACATATGTACGTCAAGTGTGTTTTAATATTTGTCCGATTAAGGCCGGTTGTAGTCCACTCCGGCACTCATCTTATCAAAGTTGGAAGCCATCGAAACAGTGGTAGCCGGTACAGGACTTGAACCCACGATCTCCCGAATTCAGAGCACTCGCTTCGCTACCGAGCCACCTTGCTCGGTCATTCAACATTGCTTGCATAAGACACTACGGGGACGTCAGAATCTCATGAACGTACCATTCAGCAGTTAAACGTCTTCTTCTATGAGAGCTGTAGAACTGATGCCCTTCCACGCTATAGAATTAATGAAGTTCAGTTCTTCTGCCTAAGGGTAATATTGCACACTAAAGCATGGTGGAACCGCTGCTGCAATTGACACGCTTCACAATAAAAGGTGCGCAAGCTGCTCTTGCCGGTATACTCTTTACCGTCGATTGTTATCATAGAGAGAGTGAGAGAGACATTGAAGTCTCGCCCGAGATTAGAACATCCATGCTATGTGCAGTTGTCGCCTCACGGTACGAACAACTACTGGGAGAACACCATGGGGCTGTTAGCATAACTGGGCGTGTTGAAGAAATGCCACGCAATTGCGGGCCTGGGGATGGGGGGGAATATTACAGGTAGTTCAATAAGTTCTTAGAATGAGCTTTTTAGAATTCGAATTTTGGCGCGCTTCCACCGCTATTAGGAACTGCAACCTTTCGACTGCCAGCAGTCAAAATATTATGGTGATTGGCCGTTGCGATTTCGTTTGATCGCTTTTTCCGTGCAACGTATCGGCGTGATTTTGAAAAATTGAGAAAAAAAAGAGTTTCGAGTGGTTATCAAGCATTTTATTTCAAAGGTTGGAATGCGACCCAAGTGAAAACTGAGTTAGACGAGGTGTACGGTGACTCTGCGCCATGTTTTGCCACTGTTTCCAACTGGATTAATGAGTTAAAAAGAGGTCGCAGGAGCACCGGGATGAACTACGTTCAAAACGCCCAAAAATGGCAACTGATTAGGAAAACGTGGAAAATGTGCGGAAAATCGTTGCCGCAGATAAGCGAGTGAACATTAGGGAGATAGCGGAGGCCTTGGGGATCAGTTTGGGTAGTGTGCATTTCATCCTGCACGAAAACTTGAAGATAAAAGAGCTCAGAGAAAAATGGCTGCCGCATTTGCTCAACCAAGGCCAAAAAAACGCGCCTGTTTTCGCTTCACAGCGAAATTTGGCCAAGATGTCGAACAATCCGTCGGATTTTTGGCGCAGATTCATGACCGTCGATGAAAGCTGGGTTCATCACTACACTCCCGAAACCCAAAAAGCATCTTGCCAATGGTGTGTACCTGATGAAGGACCTCCGAAGAGGGTGCGGACAACGGCATTGACCGGAAAGGTGATGGCTACAGTTTTTTATGACCAACGTAGAATAATGCTGGTCGACTACCTTGAGAGCGGTAAAACGATCACAGGAGAATATTAGGCAAGACTGTTAGACTGCCTTTAGCAAGAACTCATCGTGAAACGGCCCGCTTTGCAGAAGAAGGTTGTCCTGTTTCACCAGGACAATGCTCCTGCACACAAGTCCCGGCAAGCATCGGCAAAACTGGCCCAACTGAGGTTCGAACTTATTGAACAACCTTCCTATTCTCCAGAATTGGCCCCCTCTGATTATTTCCTCTTCGGACATTTGAAGAATAGTCTCGGTGGAAAGCCTTTTTCCAGCAATGAAGAGGTTAGGGCTGCTGTCAATGCCTATTTTCAGTCTAAAGACGCGGAATTCTACTTAATAGGTATAAAAGCTCTGAAATCTTGGTGGGAAAAGTGTATTGAGCATCTCGGGGAGTATATCAAATAAGATAAATTTAAAAACATGATTTGGAAAATTCTTGGTTTTCATTCTAAGAACTTTTTGAACTACCTGTATATATATATATATATATATATATATATATATATCTATATATATACATATATATATATATATATATATATATGTATAAAACACCTTAACACTGCCCGTGCACGTAATATTCGGCTGCAGTAATCGAACATGGCGAGCAATTTAAGTTCATAACCAGTGGAGAAGTCCAAGGTGGCAGCAGCCGTTGACATCCGTTACTAAGCATAGATGAACCGTCTGATGCATTGATATATGCAATAAACCAATACGAGTTTGACTATTCTCTTTTGTAACTACCTGGGCTAGCAACCACGCGCTATTTATTTCAGTCAGCGGTAAGCTGATATTGGCCGCTATGCAAACCACTTCTGTGACTATAATGCGATTAAATGCATTGCTGAGTTATCAGTTTAGCTTCTATATTATTAAACGCCACACACCGTATATACAATGTCTTTTAGAATTTGCCCTACAAACTTTGAGGTCTCGTTCAAATCGGCAAAATTTGTAGTTTTTTCAATAGAAGCAGGGGGCGGAAATGTCTTCTAAAAATTAGTAATTGAGCGTGAAAGTAAAAAATAAAAATTGTAAAGAGCTTCATTTCTTAAGAATTATTTTCAATACATCATTTTTTTGCTTTGAGCTAACGTAGAGTACAATTCTACAGACTGGATATATACCCGCCCTTCGTTTCATTGGAAAACATTTTTTCGTCGAGTTGTACTAGCCGTCAAATAATATTGGGCGAATTCTGGAGCAACCTATATATATATA
>QVRM01001699.1:57500-200000 GCA_003439945.1 Dermanyssus gallinae
AGAGTGTGATGATCTACGACATCGGCCGATGTCGCCCAAGACACATATGTCTACCTAAAATTCTTTTCGGGCTGAACCTCAGCCAAGATTTAACGTCCGCTGGACTGTTTTTCCCAATGCTTCATAGACGGTCCCCCAAAAATGCAAATGTGCAACGGTGGGGCTCAAACCCGCGCATCTATGCGTCTCCTCCGGTCGCAAGGCGAAGGCGGAATGCACCACGCCGCCAGGCTCGACACATATGTCTACCTAGATCTATTCATCATATAAGTCTGGAAGCCGCCATGACAAGTGATACTTTGGGAAGTCAGGTAGTACGTTGTTTCTGCGTACCTGCACCGGTAGGAATTCGAGAGATCTGGGACTATCTTCTTCGCTCGCTGTCCTGGGGTCCCTCGTTTTAGTTCCAGAGCAGCTTGCCACAGCTATCTTCTCGCTAGAGTCATATTGCGCCGTTTTTTTGAGTTCCTGATCTCTGTGCAAGGAGATACTCGTCTTCTATTCGTTTGCGCCACTGTCAATCATTAGGGCAATTATCAGTAGTACAGCGTCTGTGAACACTGTCCTATATACACTAGTGACCCAGCATATGGCCAGCTATCTCTGCACGTGAGTCGTAGCATTAAGATTCGTCTGCCTGTCTCTTCTTTCAGCTTAAGATTTTTGGGTCTCTTCTTTCAGCTATAGCGAGAACTTTGTTGGCAGCAACGAAGTGTCGACCTTTCTTTGGGAAACTTATACTCGTCTTCTGCGACTAGGATGTGTACCTTATTCGAAGCATCGTTGAGCCCGCTGGTAGGCAAGATTGACAGTGACGGAGTGGTCTGAGGTTGGCTAGTGCACAATACATGCCTGGCTCTTGGTGTGCTTGATGGTAGGTTTGATGGTAGGTTTGATCCTGGGTATGGGAATCTATTTCTTGCATTCAAACATGTCTGGAGTATTTATGTACGGCATTGTTTGCAAAAAAACCCACTTAATGTTTGTTAGAAAACCCACAGGCACGAAATATGTGTGTTCAAAAAACCCATAGGCACAAAATGTCTGTTAAAGAACCACAGGCACAAAATGTGTGTTACAAAACTCACATAAACGTGCAACATTCTCGACACAAAGTCGGAAAAGTTCCACAAAGGGATCCAAACAGAGATGAGATCCTAGAACAGAAAAGCTTGGATAGTTTTATATAATTTAGTTCTGTGTATTTCACCAGGTGAAGTAATCTCGAAAAAACAGTACTGCGCCCCCCCCCCCTTCGACAAAAGACAATGGGACGACTGGATTTAAGTGAGTTTGCATGTCTCACACGACCTTCGTGGCTTTAACAACGACGCCCGGTGTGAATCTTTTTTAGTTAATTTTCCAGTTAATTTCTACGAAAAAAAGGAAAACATATATATATATATATATATATATATATATAAGGGTATCGAACACCAATTTTTCGCCTGCCTTCGGGCCGTCTTTGCTTGACCCGTCTTGAGCCGCGAGCGGGTACCTTCACAGTTGCTTTATGCTATATATATATACATACATATATAACGTTACATGCGTACACAGGTATGCGTTGTCCGTGCCCCCGAAGCAAAGTCACTGCGGAAGAAGGCGGGCGAGCCCTAATGTTTTTGTTGTTCTCGTTGTTGTTGTTGTTTCGTTGTTGTTGTGGTTGTGTTGTATTGTTTTTGTTGTTGCTGTTGCTGCTGCTGTTGTTGTTATTATTTTATTTTTTCGTATCTTCCTCCTCCTTCTCGCCCCCTTAATAGAGGAATAGTCTGACTGGGCTTGTTGTGCGCGCCGACGTTGAGCTATTCAACCACGTTCACCAATACAGAGACAGCAGACAGACGTACGAACACCAAATATAAATCGCTACAACATCGCGGCAGACAGTAACGGGAGTGCAACGAGAAACGAAAAATGTCGGAACTGTCGGAACTCCTTGACCGAAGCAGCCGGCTTCACCTGTGTGGCAACCCAGTACGATCTGACAGATGCGTCGGTGATGATGATGATGATGATGACGATGATTATAATGACCATAATGGTGATGAGGACAATCTTGGTCATGCTCATGTTCGATCGATCGGACATTCCGTTCGCTGGCCATTCCTTTTTCTTGTTCTTCGACGATGTCCGTCGACCATCGTCGTCGGCGTTCTTGCTGTGGTGGTGGCGGTTGTTGTTGTTGATGTTGTTGTTGTTGTTGTTGTTGTTGTTTTGATGTTGTTGTTTTGATGTTGTTGTTGTTACTGCTTTTGCCATCGTCGTCGTCGTAACTGAAAGCATCGCCAGACAGACTAACACGCGGACGCTGCTGCAAGGGAAAACCGGCTTTTGGCTTCGCGAACCCAGCGCATTGCTGCGACGATACGACGATGCCACGATGACAGCATCATTGAAAAGGGTCCCCTGCGGCTCTCACCGCTGTTACTATATTCTTATGGCTAATGCTGTTATTGTTGTTATTCTTATTGTTGTTGTTGTTGTTGCTGTTGTTGTTGTTGTTGTTGTTGTTGCTGTTGTTGTTGCTGTTGTTGTTGTTGTTGTTGTTTGTTGTTGTTGTTTGTTGTTGTTGTTGCTGTTGTTGTTGCTGTTGTTGTTGTTGTTGTTGTTGTTGTTGTTGTTGTTCTTGCTATTGTTGTTGTCAGCTGCCATCGAACCTCGTCTGCTCATCATCGTCTTCTCGATCACCTACAACCTGTCTTCCTCCTGTTCTTCTGACGATCGGTCTATTTGCCTGAGTCAGTCGCCGAGGGACTTGTAGTCGGCCAACTACATTCAATCTTCATTTCAAATGACGAGCAAGTGATGTGTGAGCTGTGAAGTGCCGAAGTCGAATGGCTAGCGGAAAAGCGGAGAGACAGACGAGAGGTTCGCCCTCATCGCCGCTCCTTGAAGAAGAGTTAGTTGTCGGCGTCGTGTTGTGCGTTTTCCCTTCTGTTGATATTTGTGTTGTGGCAGATTATGTTGTTGTTGTTGTTATTGTCGTTGTTGTTGACGTCGTGTTGATGATGATGTTATTGTTGCTCCTACTCTTGTTCATGTTGTTGTTGTTGTTTCTGTAGTTGTCTACCTCTTTTCCTTCTTCCAAATTTTTTCCTCTCGTTGTCCACCTGCCCATTCGCGTTTGTGCTCCCTCCGGCCAGCCGCGGCCGCTCTTCGTACCCCATTGACGACAATTGACGTGCTGAAGCTGCTAGTGGTGACGGTGGAAAGTGCTGTTGTGCAGTGGCGCGGCGTCCCGCGTCCGTATATGGCCACGAGAACCCCCCCCTGGCCAAGCCTTCCCTCTGTTCCCTGTCTTCTCGTGTCTTATTCTCCTGATCTACCCCGTTTCTTTCTTTCTTTCTATCTGTCTCCGGTTACTTACATGCTTCACTGACACGGCGACAGCCTACGGAAAACGAGATAAACAACAAAATTCACAGCAAATGGGGCATCCAAATAGTCACATTCTATTATATATATATATATATATTATTTTTCTTTCTGACATTTTTTGCAAGGCAACATATCTGCTCTACGCCAACTAAGCAAATTTTACTTTGTAGGACATTTTTATGATGTACGCTTTAATAACCTAAGAAGCCAGCAATTAATCACTCCAATTGCTATTATCCGCTGTGAATTCGTAAACGGGTTGTTTGGTTGGCGGGTGGCCAAATGGGTGCATGAAAACTCAAATAGTACTCGTCTATTTGGAGGATCGTTACCGCTTGGAGGAGTACGCATACTGGAAACAATACATATATGACTATAATAGATTGTAGCACACCTTTTATGTGATAATAAAGATATATATATATATATATATATATATGCTGCCGATAAAATCAGAGCTGGATTCGCGTGCACAAAGGGTATTTACTCCAAGTTGCTCGTGCACGTTTCAGAGTAGTCTTTTCCGATCGAATGCGCTTACGTACATTTATTTTAGTTCTGCAAAGAGTTATTTCCTTTGTAATCCGGAACGCACTTTATTGGGGCGGAACATTTCTGCAATCCTCCCTGCAATCAGGTGTTTAGTCCTAAAAGCAGAAAGAAAGGTTACAAGGAGTTCAGGTTAATAATGGGGTTGAAGTGAGCCAGCAGGGTTTTTTCGGCAAATAATCCCATACGAGGAGTAAATTGTGAGTCTGTACATTGTCGTAGGGAGGAATCCAGGACTGTCTTTATCTGAGTTTTTATCCCTAGTGGACATGCACATCCTCTTCGTAAACCTTGGGAGTTGCACACCTTAGTAAAATTGTCTGGCGTACATTTACGCAATGCAATAGAAAAAAACTGTCGCAAACACTTTGACATTACGTTTACTTGGCTTAATTTAGTTGAATCAAACAGCCATTGGCAGTAGGGACTTGCTTGACTGGAAGGTATTATCTTTTCTAGTCTTCTTCGCCCGCCCGGAAGTTTTGCACACACACCACGGTTGTCATTTTTCTGCAAACTTAAGAACGAGCTGCGCTGACACCCCCCACACTACCACAACTCCAGTCAAAATAATCAAAACAGATCTTTGCAAAAGCCCCACTTATTTTTTTCCTTCTTAGTCAATGAGCTTGTCAATGAGCGAGCACGATTTTCCAGATATTTCCCCGCTCTTTCTATTTATTGTGGCCGACGTTGATGGCTAGCCAGAACCAAAGTTGTTGTTGTTGTTGTTGTTGTTATTGTTGATGCTCTCCTGCAATTCCAGCAGTACTAAAGCTTGATTTACGCTAGTAGTTTCTCTCCATCCCGACATATTCGTGACTCTTTGTTGTGACAACACATGATTGTGTGATTCGTCTCTCCGCTTAAAATTGGTTCACTCCGGCCGCTAGACATGGGTTGATGGCTAGCGTGATGCTAGCGTTTCGATCAGAAGCTTTCAGCTGGCTAATAATAATCATAATCATTTGAGCTAGCCAATTTAGTGAATTCGTCACAGCGGCGTCATCTTTCCGAAGTTGGACGAGGCTCGAGTCTGAAGGAGTCTGAGTCAAAAACTCGATGTGCTGCGTCGCGTTCTCGTCGCGAGCTTCTGATCACCATCTGAACGAGCATATATATAATAAATAAAGAGCATTTCTGCCGACGGCATTTTCTTGTCATAGCCAATCAACTGGCCGTGGCATCGTTTCGGCGATCGACCCCAAGCGGGCTTGCTTCTCTTCGTTCCGATCACAATATTTGCTAAAAAAATTGCTTAAAATTCGTTTTGGCTCGTATTGTCCTGTTCTGCTCACGTTTGCTCGTGCCTTTTTTTTTCGTAAAAGTACCACAATCATCGTCTTGTGCGAGCACTACATATTGACAATATGTAGATTGGACAGTAAATCATAGGGTAATGATTTAGTCTTTTAATAATTCATAGCAACGACTCCGTTCAATGACACGTTTGCATAGTGATTCTCCAAGATCTCCTCTTTTGTGGTAGTCTTCTGCCAGAGATGTGATATACAATTTATTTTACTGTGTTCGCGTGTCGACGTACACTTGAATCGTGTAAAGTCTGCTACAAGCTGTTGGGCGTACACAAAAGTATTCGTTTTCTTCGTCTGTGGTTTTGTATACGCCCTTTTTACATTCTCTCTTATTTACTTAATGATTGCTGTCATCTTTTTATAATTCTTGGAAAAAAGTATAGGCCTTCGGCTGATATGTTTCGGCCAATAGAGGAGCGACAAGAATAACAACAAAGACGATTTCGACAGCTGCAGCAACAACAACAACTCTGCAGAAGAACTGCTTATCTTGAATAGTGTTTAGCTTAATTACGTGTTTGTGATAGATTTTAAGACGATCTTTCGAAACCGAGTGCAGCAGACATAGTGTCAAGCACAACTTGTACGATACATGACGGCATTGCTTAGCAACACTCAGCGAAAATCACAACAAAACGAGAGACGATTCCTTCAACACACCTCGTTCTAAAGATGACTTGGTGACGCCCGCTGGAAACGTAGACATTGTTATGGCGATAGTGAAAATATCCAGTTTCCTTCAGTTCCAAGATATCTTGGTTTGTGTGTTCAACAATCGGTTGAAATGTGCGTGCTGTTTTTTTCTTGCGAAAAAACAGCCTTTTTGTTGTCTTCTTCGAAGTTCTCGTTAGAACCGAGGGAGTCTGCCCGAACAACCAGCTCGTCTCTCCGTGAATTAGACGTCATTGTACTCAAAGATGACGCGGGCCATTGCATCCGATTAAGCGACACAACCCATGAAGGTAGGGCCGTTTGTCGCCTCCGAACGAAGCTCGTAATTCTGATCAAAAGTCTACCCGTGCTTCTGATCAGAAGTCTGTAGTGTACCTCTTCGGCACCGAGCCAGTAGAGTCTTCGGGTATTGTTATATACATATGGGCTTACGTAGCCCAAGTTCTCTTCTCTCCATTGTGGCTTTGGTATCGGGTGAGGCTACGCTCTGCGTTAATCGAAACCAATGTATTCGCATCTTTCGCATTTACTTTACGGCCGTGGACTTAAATGCACACTGCAATAATTGCGGAATAAGTAGCACTTACTGCAAAGACGATGCGTACAGGTGCATCTAAGTGCGTTATCGAACGTTCATTTCAGTCGTCGTGGACGATAATAAGCAGCTTGTTTTATCTAAGCGTTCGGTATGTCGCCAGTTAAAATTTGTCAACGAGCCAATGACAATGACGTGACCGCAAACTGAGTAACTCGGACATTGTTTTTCTGTGCTGAGCTGGCTGTACGTGATATCGAATCGATAATAACGTTCAAAGCGTTCGAGCCGCTACAACTAAACCTTATCAGAGTATGGCCAGTGTGCATGTATTATTATTATTATTATTATATTATTATTATTATTATTATTATTATTATTATTCGTTGTTCATTGTTAAATAAGCATACGAGTAGAATTTGAGCATGAGTTCGCAGAAGAGCTCGCCCCGACCACATCTTCTGGTGGTCAGTCTTCTAAGTCCAGTAAGTCATTGACGACGACCACTACAGCGATCATGACAATGATGGTAATGTCGAATTGCTCATCGCGACGATACGATCCAACGCCTTCGCAGCCACAGTAGATCTGAGCCGTTGATCTTCTGTAGCGGCCACACGAGCCGTCCACCTGAACTAACAACACAACTTCTAATCAGCTGTGCTCAGCTCGTAACGACGTCTGCCAATGGCCGCGCCGTTATTGCAGAGCGGCGTACTAATTGTACAGTTCTCATTTCTGGTGTCCTTCAAAGACTGAAAAGATATAAGCGTATATATATATATATATATATATATATATATATAACTAGTCCGTTAAAACATCTCAAAGGAAGGCGCTTTAGCCTCGATCTTTGGTGATATATATATATATATATATATATATATATATATAAATATACATATATATATATATATAATATATATATATATATATATACCGGATCATTATCGTTTATTAAGGAATAAAAATGGAGCTACAATTGTCTCCCAAGAACGTGTGCACAGACAATATTACTCTATCTCGTATAGAGTCGGCTGGGACCATTCATCAGCGTGCCGGAGGAGACGTCAGGTCGATATATATATATATATATAATATTCATGAACGATATATATGATACTATATATATATATATATATATATATATATATATATATATATATATGATATATATATATATATATATAATATATATTATCTTGAACGTCATTTATTAACGTCCGTTACATCAAAAATCATGTTAGCTCTTTAGAAGAACTGCGTATGAGATTATTTAAAAGTTGCTCGACACAATTGTGAAAACGAGATAAATCCTAACGCGGTCAGAAAAACCATAGCCTTAGCGCTACAAATGTCGACCCGTAATTGCCTGAATAAGCGCATACGCGCATGTACTCTTAATGCTAAATTTACAAAGAAACGACGACGTTCCTGACTGAACGTATGAGTGTTACGTACCATACTGATTGGTACAACTACACATCGCTTGAACAGATGGGCCATCGCTTAGGTTGCTTATGCTGGGAACCTGAGAAAGCTCTTGCAATTTCTATGATGGAGAACAGATGTGCTCCCTTTTTTTGGACGCGCCGTTGTCTGTGGGAGAACCGACTCAAATGTTCCACCTAAACATCAACAAAGCTAACGCTATCCGTCAGTAGATTTGACTCTACCACTCTCACTCTTCGCCACGCGAGAAATGTCAGAAACGTTACCTGGTCCCTACATACGTAGATGATGCGTAAACAATGTTGTGATTGTATACCCATGATAGCAATTGCTTGCAACGAACAGTAAATGTGTGCATATTTGATAAGTTTGACCAATGCATATTTATATGTGTTTTGTTCTTCTGGGTTAAACAAATTAAACAGACCCAATGATTCACGGCTTCAGTCAGTTATCCCGGAAGATAATTTTTGCTGGCTTGGTGCACAATGTACGGACCACTCTAGATTCAAGCAGTCCGACGAAGACAAATCAGTTGGCTTCGGATAGTACGCCGCATCCGATGCTTCCTCATACGATAGGAAAACGACAAATTTTGTCAGTCATAAGAAAATTATGTATATTTGTTGTAGCAGTGCTGCGTTGCAAGGTAAAAAAAAGTCATTGGAAACCTGCGATCAGTTGTTGAGCTTGTCTGTGATCGTTACCGCTCGGATAAACAACGGACATTCCGCGCTCTCATCGGAAGCTAGTATGTCGGTAAAATGGTGGAAGATTCGGTAGATGGGCGGAGATAAGCACCTGGTGTTCACACGGCGTGTTTCTTACTCTGCAGACTCTGGCGTCTGCTGATTCTAGGGGGGTTCACTCTACCCGATCACAACCCGACACGCACGCGCTTTCACATACTCAGACGCAATTTTCTTTCAATCTGCCTATAGACACCAGTGAGTGCTGTGGTATGGAAAGGGGATCATGCGGTACATTTTCTCAGCAGCAGCAGCAGCAGCATTTCTCAGTCATGTCTACTGGACTCGAGAACTAATCGCCGCCTTTTTGCCTACCTAATAAAATCCACCTCTAGTACTAGCAGTGGAAAAACTGAATGGTGCTAACGTGAAAAGCGCGAGTACCAGTAAAAGTGACTGCCTCGGCCTTATATTAACAGCAGTTTTGTTGCTGTCGCTGCAGTTGTTGGTAAATAATGAAAAACCGTTGTCGAAGTGTGACAACAACTTTAAGTGTGCCAAATGTTTGACAATTTGAGTGTGGTTGGCACAACACGTGGCGAGTTGCGATCATTTGCGCCTGTGATGACAATACCACGTCAAATGCAGCCAGGTGCATGTAGGTGGTGTAGTGCAGATGCTGACGCTGTGCCGGCGTCGGTTTGATAGACTAACAACGATATATGGCTCGTATGCCAGCGACAACAACAACAACCAAAACAACAACAGCAGCAGCAGCAACAACAACAATAAGAACAAAAGCAACAACAACAACAACAACAACAAATATATAATAGCGGCAACCTGCAACAGCAACAACCGCAACAATAACTCGACACTAATTTCCGTCCGTTCATTTTACGCCCCTTTTTCTACACGTTTCTCATTTGCGGTAGTAAAAGTAGTAGTAGAAATGGCAGTAGAAGAACCTGGAAGTGGGGACAACGTTTTGACGGTGTAACCATACTATCACCCCACATGGCCCCAACTCCACTGTCGCCGCCGCCGCTGCTGTCGTTGTTGACAGGAGAGGGGGAGTCATCACCAGATTAGGAAGTAGAGAAGGATAAAAACTCTCTCGGTCATTACTACGCGATAACAACGACAAGAACAACAGCGAGAACAAGAACACGTTGTTGTAGAAGTAGTCTTTGTTGGTGCTCACCGAGCAGCTAGAATTACAGCTCAACTAGGATACGTATACGAGACGTAGCAGCGATCATAGATCAAAAGTAGCAACTTTTATAGATCGAAATCGCAATGCCGATATCGATGACGGCAGAGAAGAAGAAGAAGAAGAAGAGGGAGACGATAGCCCGTCCAGAAGTTAACAGTGTAGCAATAATAATGACAATAATAATAATAATAATAATAATAATAATAATAATAATAATAATAATAATAATAATAATAATAATAGTACACATTCGAGCCATTAGCTTTCGATGGAAGATGTTGTTGCCAATACCTCTCCATCTTTGCGAGCACCGAAGATGCCGAAACGTAGATATGTAGAGGCTGCAGCGGTAACAGCAGTAGTGATAATTACAAAATATGAACAACAACAGCCAGTAATAATACCAACAACGACAACAACAACAACAACGTCAACAACAACAACAATACCCCTTTTACATGCTCGTAGTATCATGTCTTGCTGCTGCCGTCTCTTCATGATGCGGACGCAGTGGTCAGTGGTAATAATGCGGATGGACGCCGAATTGCGAATTCGGGACGTGTGGGGCGATGGGCGTATTGGAGGAACTATCTGGCTACAGCGAGACAGCGAGCAGTTAGCAGAGAACCGGACGTGTCTGTCGTTGTTGACAGGTTCTGATATTCAGCAGCGTCCACACGGCAGGCTGTAGCGACAGTATCAGCAACAAGAACAAAAATAACTGCAGTAACAACAAGAGCAGCAACAACAAAATCAACAACAACAACAATGACCGTAACAACAGCAACAACAACGACAACAACGGAAACAACAACAACGACAGCAACAACAGTAGCAGCAACAACAACAGCAGCAACAGCAACAACATCGACAGCAATAACAATGACAACAACAATGACAACAACAACGACAGCAACAACAACAACAACAACAACACCGAAAACAACAACAACAACACCGAAAACAACAACGACAACAACAACACCGAAAACAACAACAACATCAACAACACCAACAATAATGGACTCGGTACGATGAAGGGTTGAGAACGAGGGGAAAATCAATGTTGTTCAAGCCAACATCGCCGTGCGTGTTGCTGTCATGACCTAGCTTCGCCGGTGCAGACAGACAGACAAACAGTCAGACCGATTGAAAACGGTGTTGGACCGGCTATCCGACGAGCAGAGAGGAGACGAATAGACGAATAAATGGATAGATGAATGAATGAATGAAAGGAAGGACAGAGGGAAATGGAAGCAAAGGCAGAAACTGGCTGTGAATGACCGGATGGAAACACGGCAAAAGCTAACAATATCAACAATACAACGACAGCAACGACAGCGTCGAAGTCAGCAGCAGCAGCAGAAGAAGAAATAACAATAACCATTGTCATAGGCCAGTGAAACAACAACAACAACAAGAACAACAACAGTAGCAGCAGCAGCAGCAGAAATGGCCATAACAGTACCACTACTAATACCAAGGACGACATTCGCTACACGAATAACAGTTAACATCACCAAAATAGCACAAACCATAACACAGACAACAACTGAGTAGTTGAACACTACTTAGCTGTTGTTGTCGTCTCTGCCTACATGAACAATTACGTCAGCAACAACAACAACTAACACAACCACACGAAAATTGCAGCAATAAACACAACCTGAACGACGGCCAACTACACGATTAAGGTCAATAACGACAACAACAACAACAACAGTAACATCGGCAATAACACGAATAGCAACGACACCTGCAGCTGAAGTAGTAGGAACAAAAATAGTTGTGGTAGGAAAAATGCAACCACAATAAGAATTGCAATAACAACAATAATTGTAAGACTAAAAAATCAACAAAAAGGAAAAACAACAACAACAACAGCCTAGCAATGAGTGTGGTGGATTGAGTTATTAATAATGATACTTACTGTTTACTATAGTCGGCCCAAATAGTATGAATCCGCGACAACTATGAGACATGCTCAATCAAACGATTTAATATTCGGAACGCTTAGTAGACGAGTTAAGTATCCTAGTGGGGCGTGCGTAACGTATTGGACTTCCAAAACGCGTTCGATACTATAAGAACAAACCTGAACGTCGTAAAGATAGGCGTGTATGCTCTAGAGCCTTTCCTTCGATGAGTAACATCAAGGCTATATATTTATTTAACAAGATATTCCTCAACCGAAACAGGTGTGACCATACAGTCGCGATCCGGAAACCAGCACGGTGACTGAGCAATCAAACTAGGGTCAGCCTTATTCTGCTTCGGCATTTTTAATCTAGTAATGCAGCCGCCGAGTGCGTCCAACATGTAGTCTTGAGATACCCTTAGTGGAATTGGTAACATCGTAGCAGAGTTACTGAAATTTACGATCTGCGAACGTTTTAAACACTTCAACGAATTGAAATCTGAAGGCAGGAGTCATAAGAGTCTGAAATATACATCTCTGCAAAATGACAGACGCCCTCTAATATTTCGATTTGAAACGAAGGTGAGTGGAGTTTCTTACGATTTCGGGTCGTATTCGGCAACTTAAAGCAAAACCATCATCGTGGAGGTATCACTCTGCGACATCACTCAGACGAAAAAAAGGCGCTCGAAATTATTTAAATCCTTTAAATGCCCCGCCGCTAACGTCAAAAGGAATTCCAAGCACTTCATTGAAAAGAGAAGGCCCTTGTAATAAGTTGTAGGACGTGATTAGTGCCTGGCATGTGTGCACGTATATCTGTTTATCGAGGCCATAGCCTTTGACTGCTAGCAGGCTTGCTTGTTAGTGGCAAAGTAAAGGGCAAACTGAAATAAGCAGCTATCTTAGCAGAGCAAAGACTGTCAGGACTATAAATGGCACCTGTCCTCTAGAAGAACACGTCGTTGACGTGGCAAAACCCCATAGATCTGTGAGGCAAATCATGGAGAATCTCATATCAGCAAGAGAATATGCTACATACCTGGCGACACAATATACGTTTAGTGGAGATTGGCCTCAAGCTCACTTCAGCTAGGCATCATGCCGGATTGTAATTACCGCTCTGCAGTGGTGTCGCCTATAGGACTAAAGCACTTGCATCTGCAAGCTTTTTCCAGACGCGTCATGAAGTGAACTCATCTTAAAAGTACAAGGCAAAGATACGAAGAACGTAGAACAAAGTAACATAGAGGTCAGAAGATTTCTACGAAGGAAAGGGGACTACCCTTTATCCCTCAACCAGAGAGTCCTCTACAGGCAGAGCCAGGCCGCAAACTATTGAGATCGCTATTTCCGAAAGTTAAATGCATACCCCGGGATGTACTAACCTTGTGCACGGCCGCGTCGTCGTACTTGTGCCATAATTGAGTTGAATTTGTATGAACTACTGAGTACATACACAAAACAACTTGCAGAAGCGAAGAAACAATACAAAACCTTATGGAGCTACTGCTTTGCGTCTGCCGACCCAAAACACCGGGTCCTATAGGTACTTAATAATTATAGTGAGCAAGCGAAGGCCACACAAGTGTTTGACACCGATCTCAGCTCTGGTTGACGAAATAAGTATTGCAATGATTAGTATAATAGTAAATACCAGTATTGTAAGACTTACGCAATTATAACAAATTGTTAATTGTCTACATAGTGTTGACCACCTTTAAAAAATCCTTAAACCCGTTAACCACCTTAAAAAACCACCCATTTACCCCTAGCCATTTTTTCGTTCCGAAGCTTAACGAGGTCTTACCCTCTGTTTGGCCCTTTCTTATGGAAATTCGCTAGCTTAGTTTAGGAATGTTACATTATTATGCTTACCTTAACAAAAAAATCCTTGTAACAACGTGGAATCACTAAGCATAGAAACCAGTGTGCGCCACCGAATTGTGTGTCATAAAATCATTGTTTTAATTCTTCATTAAATATATGTTCTTCTGCTAAGTTCAACACAAGACCTCGAATTCCGAGACACCGGGATCGAGCCTGCGCACCAAACGCCAGAGAAGTATTTCGCACCAGCGCGAAATCATAGTATTACGCACCGACTATCCAGACCTTGCCAACATACCATATGAGCACTACTGGTATGTAGTGCTCATATGCTATACCATTTTCTGTACCATATCAATACTATTCGTACTTCAATATCTCTACTAGAAACACTATATGAGCACTAGGTAATCTTTTTGGGCTGACTCTCAGCCCACGGAAGTGCTCTCGCGTTAGTCCATATCCATATGAGTACCACTAGTACTGCGACTACTAGATGATCCTAATAGAAATAATGAATACGATAAAAAACTTACTATTTTTTTTCGTTTTAGCTAATTTTATTAGGCGATTGACGCCAAGAAAATAGCGTTAAAAGCAAGCGAGGCTATGATGGGTATTATGATGATATAATTAATATCCCATCATGGCGTTCTACTAGGCGGTCTAATCGCTTTAGCATCGCGGATCGGTGTCGACGACGACGACGGCAGATAACAACTATACGCCACGGCTTTCAGGGCTGCCGAAGACGCTGATACAGTGACGATATGCAGCAGTGTCCTAGTTCTAGGATTAGTATTAGCAGCGGCAACAAGTAACACCGCGACGTCCTTGGCTTGGTGCCGTTGGTAATTGTTTCCCGTTGCAAACAGCCGTAAACTCACGATACCTTCGGAACGCCTTCGAACCGGCCAACGAAGCAGCTCGGCATTCGACCAGCGGCCAGCGAATTCATCTACGTGGCATGGATGGACGACAGTATGCGCCCAGCTTTTTGCTTGTTCGTATGCTGCTCTTACGAACGCGCACAACGAAGAAACAGCAGCAGCAGCAGCAGCAGAAGTCAAGCAGAAGCTGAAGAACGAGAACAGAAGACAATCAGGTGTTGCAATAGATATGTGAAGATGCGTCTGCTTTGGACCGTTCCACCGCTAGCAACTATGCTGGTTACGCTGGCCAACTGATTTTCTGGCCGGGTCGCTGGACCGGTCAATATTAGTCAACATAGGCCTAATTGCCAAATTGCCATCAACATAATGATAATAATACGAAGAAGAAAAGGAAGAATAAGAAGGAAAAGAGGAAGAAAAAGAAGAGTGAGACGGAGAATGAAAAATAAAGAGAAACACTAATCTAATTAGTGAATAGTAGTTGTACCATGAGCGGGGTCCACTTGTTCACGTCGTCTGCATACGCCACCACGAGGGGGTGACGCGTTATAGAGAGGATAGTGGCCCAGCGCGACGGCATACGGACATGTGTACAACAGTCGCGTCTTCCTGTCCATAGCCGTAGACGGGGGTGTTTTGGGTTCAACGGAGCGTCTAGTCTTTCGTCCAGTGTGGCCGTCCGTACAAGGGCGCCGCCCCCTATCCCTGCAAGGGCGTCCGCTTTTACAAGGGCGAGCTCCCGACGGACCGCCCGCTCAAAGTTGCACTCATCGCCGCATCACATCTGGTCCCCATCTGGTCGCCGCGGACGTCTACTGGGTTGCGTCTCGTTCCACTGGTGGTTTATTCCCATGCACAGTTGTTGCCGTTTATGTCATCGGACGACCTTGTGCCTAGAAGGTGTCGGCATCAGCGCAGTATTGGTATATCTGCTATTATTATTATTATTATTATTATTATTATTATTATTATTATTATTATTATTATTATTATTATTATTTAAGGGCAGTTATCTTGGCTTCTACGCAAATATGCCATTATCATAGCGGGGGTAATAGGTCATTATGTCTGCATATACTTATATTTACACAGCTACACACACACACACATATATATATATATATATTGAACTGAACTTCCACTTAACGTGGCATCGGTAAACGAACGCGAACTTGCTGCGATCGCACAACTCGTTAAATATAGGTCTAAATTGCCGACAATGGCGCAGTTAACGTCAACGAGTGTTTTCGACAGACGACAAGATGTGGAAAAACTCATTATTTTCCGTAATCGTCTCTGAGGAGCCCACGCAACACAAGCAGGCTGCGCACATGCGTGTCGGTGAAGGCCATTACCATAACGTGAAGCTGCACAACCTTAACCATTGGGAGGTTAGCAGAACGAGCTTCCAGACATCCTTAAGGTCAATTGTAGAAAACACAGCACACGAATAGCTGTTGCAGCATAAGTAGCAACAGCTGCGGTTAGGGCGGCTAACGCTCGATTCTAAAAGTAGAACTATTTCCCTTTGCTTGGAATGTTAAGCATCGAGTTAAGCATTACCCTGCTGTTACATCCCTCTGCTAGATATAGCCTAATCAGTTCAGCACGTTGGGCGGCACGACAAAGGTAGTTAAACAGATAAAACCGGGTAAAATTATGACATATCGTAGACTCTCACCAGCCAAACAGGGGGGTTTGATTGATCCCCTAAAACCCCCTCCCTGGCAAATTTCCTGCCCTGGCCGTGTGATCGAGGAGAGTCACATCTAGGAAGCTCATATTTATGTTCTGTGTTTGGCTACCATATTATTTGATACTATCTAAAGACGCTGAGAGGATATGTAAACAAAATAGTTTTATAGTAGTAATCCAGTTACAATATGCTACTGACCCTCATGGCACGTGAACTGTATTCAGCCACAAATGATGGACTGAACGTGAAATGAAATGCTCCTAAAAGCTACTGTAACTGTACTTTTGTACTACAAAAATCAAGATAAATCTAAGACTCTGCTGGCTCGCACAAACCAGATTAAGGCTAGCCGACAGCACGTTGTATCTATCTCAGCCACAGATACCTTGGAAATTGCGCGCCGTTTTCCAGATTGCGAAGCACTACAGGTATTATTCTGCGAGTCAAGTGATCACACTGCGGTCTCCGCCTTACAGGGCAGCGTGCAAATCACTGAGCGAACGCACCGACGCTAAACACAGTAGGTACGACTTGAAATGGGTAGTAGCTAAGGGATAGCAAATTTGTATAAGGAACTCCCTGGCTTGATAGGAAGATTGCTACAATAAGGGTAATGGGTTGTTTTCAATAATAATTGCAAGGTGGCGTGCATGTACATGCCCAACGGCGATTGTCTTGATTAAGAAACAAGGTGTGCAGGATGACAAATCAAAATGTAAATGAGTGAAACAGAAAGCCTTGCCGCTAGGTATTCAGAGAATTCCGTGTCAATCGGGATGCAAATATGGATGCAATACAGCGTAATGTATATATATGTATTATATATTATATATATATATGACAACAGTTCCCGCCTTAGCTCTGCCTTCTCTGCATCTGCTCGCTCGGAAACTGTGTAGAGTAGGGCTGCTGAAATCAAGATGGAGCGTTACCTTAACGAAAGAAAGAGTAGAGAATACGAAACATTTTAAAACAAGCAAATCATTAAAAGGGAAACTCTGCACGGCTCGCCGCCAAATGTGTTGTAGTCGACTGCCCAACGGATCGACGAGGACATTCTCACGGACGTTCACTAAGTGCTGTATTTCAGCCTGGTAAGCGGCCTCCCACTAAATTTAGCAGAGTTCGAATGTGCCCCCAGGCGGTCTTGGTGTCCGCGCTGCGAAGCCATCTGCGAGCTCCTTCCGGGGGCAGCCGTGCTTCGTGTACCCAATTTTCTGAAGAAATGCTACACAAAATGGCCTGTATGAATTCAGCTAACGCAAGAGCTCAAGCTTAGACCATCCGTAACGGCTAAAGTTTCGCCAGTTGCTTCCTCACATTTTATTTGCCGGCAAAATCAATTTCTATCTGAATGTAAGTGTGAATACACAAAACGGTTGCTTCTGGCCGACCGATAACGCGATTTACAAACGAGCCATTTCATGTGCCACATGTGTCTGTCTGCTGCGGCCTCTGGTCCAAAGGGATCCTATTTTTTGTACTCTATGCTGAACGGCAAGTCACAATTCGCACAACGAACGAGACAACTTTGCTTTTGAGAATGAAGTGTCCCGGCAATCTCGCGTAACGGGGACATTCACTGACCCTCAAGGTTTTGCGATTTAATGCGAAGTGACTTTTCTTGTGAGTTTCTATTAAAGAGTAGAGAACACGGTAATAATCCCATGACCATCAGCGAACTAAGGACCAACAATGAAGAGTACATTCATAGTAATTGAGCCTGATCTATGTGAAAAAAAAGCTAAAACGTTGTGTGTGCAGTATTCAGTTTGTGAAAACATAAAATGTCACCACGTTTTCGACATTGAATTTTATTAGAGATAACATCACATATGTATAAAAATAAAGGAAAGTATACATCTTAAAGGCTCATTTGTTTTTGTTACTTTAAACACCTCACACTATATATATATATATATATATATATATTACTTTCATTATAGCTCTTGCATCACCTGTTTAATATATAATAAAAGATTCTACGTTTTATTGGCATTATTACTATTTGTCACTGATTTTATTACTAAGACTGTCGTTGGCCAATGGTGCCGCGATCATCAACTTTCAGGGGACATATCATGTATAAGGAAGTGCCTGTAAGTAGATCATGAAGCGAGCCGAAGGTAAATCATGATGAAAGCTTTCGTATCGCCAACCAACCAACGACCGCCAGGCCCATTTTGCCGTTTACCGCCTGCAGCGTCTAAGAAACTGGACTACATATTCAGACTTGATTGTTATTGATGCAACTAACCTGACCATTTATTGTTTGTCATTGTGACTCGTGTTCTGGCTACTGCGGGCCCACATCCAGCCGTCATCGGCGCAAGAGTCGCCATTCCAAAGGCCGTTATTTCTTCGACGACTAAAAATGCGTGCGTCTTTTTGAAAAGGCTCATTTTTACCTCTGCTCTGCGTATAAAAACATGCACCACAGTAACGGGTATCCTGAATAAAAAGGCCGCGGGGAGGAAAAATGAATTGCAAACGGTTAATAGAAAAAAGCCGTGTAACGGCGTCCTAAGAACCAAACGTTGTCCGTCTAACATAACGTTTCCTTTCCTAACTAATAATAACAACAAACCGTAATACAACTTATTATTGTTGTATACCCCGTGTCATTATTGCAGAATATTTTTTCTTTCTTCACGGGAAATGTCTAAGGAACGACTTTCCAAAATATCGCAAGCTTTAGACAAACACGCACAGCTTATCCTCATTGAACTTCACCGCACAATAATGATGATTTATTATTCGCTGGGATGTCTACTAACTAAACATGTCAACCATTTTATACC
Source organism: Dermanyssus gallinae (assembly GCA_003439945.1). Taxonomy (NCBI): domain Eukaryota; kingdom Metazoa; phylum Arthropoda; class Arachnida; order Mesostigmata; family Dermanyssidae; genus Dermanyssus; species Dermanyssus gallinae. Next base: position 76,449 of record QVRM01001699.1, read on the forward strand.
AGGGGCGCTTAGAGCGGACAGCAATATATATATATATATATATATATACATATATATATATATATATATATATATATACATATATATATACAAAATTATTATATTAGCCTTATCGAACCTACTTCTTCCTAATGTAAGGCTACCACTACATGCCGTCTCTCTACAACGTTTTGCCATGTTAAACCGTGCTCACATAAGATTCGTCTGGAGCAGCAGGAGAATGCTCAGCCAGATTTGCAAGCATGAACGAAGAGAAAAAAATATTCGTCTTGCTTTGCTTCGGCCGGTCACTCCTCCTAAACGTTAATGGCGTCAAGGTATCCGGCTCATTGCGGTAATGCTGACTCAACATCAATAAAAATGTATTGCGTTTCGCTCACAGATAGACATGGCGATTGAAGGCGATTGAAGTGTGACCTCTGCAGCTTCAGCACCTATCTCAGAAACGTAGAACGCACGCTTAAACTCTGCCGTTTTTTCTCGCAGGTGGGCCACGGTAAGGCGCTTCCAAATAAGGTTTACTTCATAAGACACGATTGAGGGCAGGGTAATTTTAAACAGTTTAAAGCTCTTCTTTTTACGCCGACTACATGCTCGCGCGCCGACATTGTTCACTCCAAAGTGCTAACAAAATGCATTTTATTAAATACATATAGCTAGCTTTCTCTCTCGTTTTAAGGGAAGAGAAGAGATTAGTTGGCGATATCAATGCTGGTCTCTAAAGCGATTTTGATGCGCCCCGTTGTGTGCTTTGACAAAACGTTGTGGATTCAATATCTGTGCATTTGTAGCACAACAGTTAGGTAGACATCGATGTCGGCCATGTCGACCTATCAAGCAGTTCCTGCGTTCTAACGCGTAAATGTATCGAATCACTGCCACGGATAAACAAAATCGTAGCTATCTATTATATTAGCACAGCATATTGGCACAAAAGATGACAAGACACGATTGATGGCCGACGGGGTGATATTGCAATAGATATTCTCATTATGTATGGATCTGTGGTTTAGCAGCCCTCAACGCAAAAAGACCTCCGTTTCCGTGGTCGCCCGGAACTAGTCCTCTCCAGGGGTGGTCGCGTGGGAAGCGGATTGTGGATGTGCATTGGCTCGACAAGCCGCCATGTTTTTAAGCTTAAAATCAACTGAATGACCCGATGATGGTCAAAATTTTTTTATGTTGTACCGGTACCGTCGTATCTCGGAGACGTCACCATCGAGTCGACCCAGCTGCAAGCCGAGCGCATTCCTGTTTGTCATCGGTAACTTGGCATACCCATACACACATGTTGTCCAAACTAAACTTAACTTTTGCTGCAGATAAAAACTCGAAGAAAAACTCCTCGGGAATTGAATATCCGCCGTTTGTGGGCAACAAAGAAGAAGATCATTAGGATCATTAGGCAAATGTTGGGGCATTTGCCACTTGAATTGTGTGTCGATTCACCTCCGTGATTTCTGCATATGTTCAAGTCGGTCATGAGCGTTCGACACGCCGGTTAACTAGCAGAGAGCAGACAACTATTATAAGTATTTTATCTAAGTAAGCAAGTAAGCACATTTCCACGTATATATATATATATATATATATATATTCTTTTTATTTGATTTTATTTGATATACGAGACTCGTATGTCCAAATATGCATATATGTCCCGGAACCTACGACTGCAGAACCTCGAGAAAACAGTACTGCGGCCACCCCCGACAAGGGGCAAAGAGGACGACTGTACGTGGGTGCAAGTCTTACACTACCGTGGCTTTAAGAACGACACCCGGTGTGCATAATGCCTTTTACCAGTTACCTCAATAAAAAAAAATATATATATATACAAATATATTTAAATAATATATTAAATTAAATGAAAGGAAAACTATATACACATATATTTATTTACAATATGGCATATCACAGTAACCCTAATAAATTGAATAATACATATCATGGCCTACACGTATATATTTTACTTTCAATACAAATATTTTATAGGAATATGTATATATATATGCATTGCATGGCTTTCTTCCTTGGTTTTCCAAACTGATCGGCGAAAACCAAAATCCATCGACATCATTAGCCATAATGATAATAAGGGGCCCTGATGACCAATCTTGCATCTGCTATTACTCTACGCAAGCACTAGCAGGCCGTTCAGCTGTGTTCCGGTCAAACGAGAAGTGTCCCGGGAATGCGTGTGTTGTCTTTCGCCTTCACTTGTTATCGCCTCGTGTTGGCGGCTAATAGCGCGCTTCGCCACCAGGTGAAATTGGGGCCGGAAGGCGGTACGATGAGGAGAATGAAAGAGATTTTCGCAATTTCGCACAAGAGTCAACAAGTACCCCCGTGGGGGGCGACTTCGACTTCGTTCCCGGAACCGCAGGAAGCAGGTTTATGAACAGCAGGCCATCCGAGCGTCCATTAGTGGATCGATCGCGTCTTCGTCTGGGTTTTGTTGTCGCCTTGCGGCTATACGTCGAGTCGTTGCAGTGTCCCGCGGGCGATTGGTCTGTTCGTTTGCCCATAGGTCAGTTAGTTACGAGATAAAATATTACTGCGTTTACTACTACTACTACCACTATTACGTAGCAAAAGTGCACGATCGGTGTCCAGTAGCCGACATCCTCCATCCTATCCGTCTTGCATCATTGAAGGTCAGCCTGGCTGTGACTGGCGACTTCCTCAAAACCACGTTGCGAAGACCGATATTCGGCTGCTACGTTCTACTGCTTACAAATTGACAGGCAACATATTTCAGTACATCCAGCACATAGAGCCAATATATATATATATATATATATATATATATATATATATATATATATATATATAGGTGTACTCTATTCATTGTATACATAATATAGCATAAAACAATGCCAATGCGGCTATTGCCTCCCGTTGGTTCGGGCGGTTCTGGTTCCGGTTAAGCAGGAATAGTTTCGTACGGAAGATTCGTGATGTTGTTGGCCCTTGCAAGTCCAATATATACATACGCGTATATATTCGTGTTAAAAATTGACAAATGGTCAATATATCACAGCATCAGGCGTTATTTAGACAAGCGCTCCAAGTGTTCCTGGTATATATATACACTAATTGGGCGATGCGTATCAACTATCTATATTACCGAGTTGGCGCTATAAATATATATATATATATATATATATATAAATATATATATATAGACAAGTGCAGTGGCATACAATTCCAACAGACATTTGAGTCATGTATATAGATATATATATATATATATATATATATGGACTCACGTGAATAGACAAGTCAAATCAAAAGCACTATTATTCAACGGTCTTTCAGGTCAAGCACCTTTATTCAAGACATTCAGTTTTTAAGTATTGCTGCACTCATGGATGTGTACATATATATATATATATATATATATATATTGCCAGTTAGCGTTAATTGTATGCATATATACGAGAATGGATCGAAAAGAACTGACACATATTTAAAAATATGAAATTCTTATTTAACCTTCCAAGCTGTTTTTGTTTCCTTCAAAGTAGATTGCATCTGCTGCATTGCACTTTTGCCACCTTCTTTCCGCCTCGTCAGAAATAAATTTTAAACGCGTTTTTCGGAATCGAGTTGAGTTTCTCCTGCGATTTTTCTTTATCTCTTCTGTAGCCCCGAAACGTTATATCATCAAATTTCATCCGTCGAAACAGGAAAGCGACGGTTTGAAGGTTAAATTCAGACATTTTCCGACTTCCCGTTAATTTGCTGACAATTCAACAGTTAAACAAGAACGACTCCACTGCCAGTCTTCTGAGCGTAGAATATCGATCAAGATTGTTACAACTGATCCATAAGATTTCACTGATTTCTCAGCTATCTTTCTGATAGCAAGTCTGCGCTTGTTGAGTACGAAGCGTATCGTACATTGTTCCAACATTTTATTCATTATTAGTTATTGGCGTCGAGAGCCTTTCACCACTTTAGAACATAGAACTTAAGCTTTAACACGACATTTGATGCAGATACATTGGTTCCCCATTTCCTTCCTCTTAAAAAAATCGTCCAACATTGTTTCCTTCTTCTTGGATTTCCACTACCAACAAATCAAACAAGTTCAAAAAGAAGATACCCAAACGTGTCCACAACGCGTGAACAGAAAAGGGTTTTATATGAAAGCTAGAAAGGGGATCAAATTTGATTATAAAAATTTTCACTGAAATATGCGAGCCTTTTGAGGACGTCCAAAATGAGGTACAACACTTCTTCGCCTCCCGGAAACAATAATTTTGCGAAAGAGGGGTTGCGACGCTGGTTAATCATTGGCAAACGCTGGGGGGGGGGGGGGGGGCAAACACATGGGTTGCTCTAGTGGAAGCGTGTCAGAGTATTGCAACCGCCGACTGGGTGATACGAAAGTTCTTAGGAACAATTGCTTGGTACCGGAGAGGTACGTACATTTTGGGTGGAGGGAATCACCAATTGAGGAAAGAGTCTGATTTAGCAGCCCATATACACACGTATGTAGTAATAGATGTCACTATTCATGTCGTGCGTCGCGAACGTCAGCAGAGGCGATGACTCGTGTCAAAGTTTCCCAAAAGATACCGCTTGCAAGAAGTTATTACGAGTCTCGCCGCTGGTTGAAAAACTAATAGTGGTACATCAAGGCGCTTAATGTACACGGCACGCAGAGCAACGGGAAGGGCATTAAAGGTGGACCTCAGAGTACAGCCACTCCCAGATGAGCAGCATTGGTTCAGAGCTAAACGATGAACGCTAACAACATGTACAATGCTCCTCACAGACTATCGTTTTGCAGATGATAGTTTGCTCATTCCCGATAAACACACTTCTCAAAAATGATGAGGATTGTTGGTCTCTTTCTCCGCAGAAAGGTGCAGATGTTTAGGCAGTTTAATATGTTGTTTCGTTGAGTTTATGCGAAGCTTATACATCAATATGTTTCACATAGCTACGGCTAGTTAAGTGCAAATAAGCTTATTCTTGCGACGATGCGTTCACCATAAGCGCGACTCCATCGATTTTCAAATGTGTATTACAATTTACGAGAGACATTATCTTAGCCGTACTCACCGTGCAAAGCCAACCAGTCTCTGGTCGATCTGTCACTTAAAATTCTTACATTACGAAGCGATTAAGCCATTACATTGCTATGTAATCGCACGCAGTTTGTAAACTTATAGATAGCATAAATCATTGCCGATGAAGTGGTTGCACTTGGACAACAGTTGTGGTATTGAAAAAGCATAATCGTTAGGACAGAAATGTGTAACGTTGTAATTTTTTCTTTTGCTTACAAATACACAGTGCTCTTAAATCGAAATGCGGTCAGTAAAGTTCAGTCTCGAAACAAAAGTTTACAACACTAACAGACAAGCCTTGTTGTAGCCTTGTTATTACACACTCGCCTTCACCAGGACCGCTGAATAAAGTGGGCCTCAATATGTCTGTGGCTGTACGTATATCTGTGGCGTGTTTCTAAGTGGTATTTTGACTGACAAGGTATACTGCACAGTTTGATGACAAACGAAGGAACAAGTCTAATTCTAATCGGATAATGAGTTACTTTGTATCTAATTAAGTAAGCTATTTAGACGTTCTCAGTTTGACGCGAAAACACACACACAGACTTTATTACAGTGGTGCATAGTTAGCCATGTGTTCATCTCTCTCTATCTCTCTTTCTCTCTATATATTTGTGCAATTTTTCATATTTAATCGATTATTCGTACAACAAGTACAACATTCGATTAACCGAACGACATTAAAGTAGCGCTCGTCGACTACGACGCGGAGCTGCGTTACATCATAGAGCACAGACGCAAATATATAGACAAGTGCACACCCAGCTTAATTGCAGTAAACGTAGAAACAATTCATGCTGATGTTGTTGTTGTTGTTGCTGATTTGCAGAATGACGGCGGGGGTGTCCCCTACTGGCGTGGACTGCGAGAGCGGTCAGCCTCTGTCTCCACAGTTTCCCGGGCCCGGAGCGGCCGTGTCTCGGGGTGCAGAACTGGCTGCCGTCAACTCGACGGTCGGCGCGCTCAACAACAACAATAATGGCAGCAGCGACAGCAGCAGCAGCAGCAACACCGCCAGTGGCTGCTGTAATCTACTCGATGCTCATCTGCTTCGGATGTTTCCCGCTCGACAAGCTCACGTTGTCCAACTTCTTACCCCACCAACTGTCACCGATGCCGACCTACAAGTGTTGCTTGTGCACGTTGGTATGTAACGACAGAATATACTTATGTATACGTATAAATATATATATATATATATATATATATATATATATATATATATATATATATATATATATATATATATTATTTAGCGTTTAAAGTTGAGTTATTTATTAAGAGTTCATGGTTTACACGAGGGCGAAGTTTTTGGTATCCACCTACTATGCGGCGTGTCAGGATCGAAACCGCGACTCATATAGTGAGAGTGAACCACACCGTTTTATCGATATTTTTTTTGGAAACTCGTATATCTATATACAGATATATGCACCATTTGATCTGAAAGTTCTGGCACATCACAAGTACTGGGGGTCTAGGGCAAAGCGGCCAAACCAGTGAGGAACTGGAGTTACGGCTCAAGCCGGAATTGCTGTGGTTTTTATCGTTAGAGTTTCTCCAGCATATGTGTTCATCCATTTGAACGACTTCTAGAGACGTAAAACCTGCACGTATCACTAATTTATACCTAAATTTTAATTAATGGGCTGCTTGATATGTAACATTTGGTCTATTCGTTGTAATACCACGTTACCATAATGTTTTAATACAAAGAAAAATGAGAACTTAATTCATTAAAAAAAATACACGAATAATCTAGATTGGATATTCCGAAACCTGCAATGTAGTAAGTCGTCAGTAAACGTGAGGGCTACGGCTGTTGTACCTGTGTTTGTGTTCACATGTTTATTGATATCTATCTGCTCGTTTGTGGTTATTGGGCTTCGTCGTATCAGCCGGCAGTGGAGTACAGACGGCTGTACCGATTCGCGTAGAGCATCGTTCTCTGGGAACGTTTCAACTGTACGTTGAGGTTGAGGATGCTGGGAACTACGCTCTGGATATTGCTGTCTGTGGCCGCAGACTGCCCGAATGTCCTCTCGCGTGCAAAGCCTTCGATGCTGGCCAGATACAACTATCGCAGGTAAGACGACGGATGCCACTTGGCGTCAGCGTTAGTTTTACGTGCACCAAGCATTGCCTAGTGTTGTGCCATTGTTACCGCCATAAGCGTACCCCAAAAAAGAGCCCTCGCAATAAGTCACTGCTGCAAAGAGAACGCTGCAATGCAATCATCTTTCTGCACTGCGTTATAAATGCAAGAAACAGCTACTGCTTCACTGCGTGTCGGTAGCCCAGCGTGACTCTGGCAACTGCGACAGCCACATCGCAGAATAGACGAATATCCGCTAGCCATTTCCCTTAAAGCGGGGCTGAATATTTTTCTGCTTCTATCTGCAAAACTGATTTGTTCTATATGCACTACTGCTCTTCTATTCTGCTTGGCTGGTTTCCTACACAGCGTTCTTACTTTCAATGTCTGCAAAGTTTGTAATGGTGAAAGCAAGCTATATGAGCTACGCTCTAAGGGCAGCCCATCATAATGTTGGTTTTATGACAGATTCCAGAAGTCGCCGAAGTGGGAAAGCCTGCTCAGTTCCACGGTAAGTAAAAAGTTCGACGTTGTATTCTAAAAATACGTTCACTTTCTGAAATTGTAGAAACGAAATCGTTTTCATCGGTAGAGCTAAGCAGATTGAACGTGCATGGTGAAATGATGTCTATTTAATAAGGAAGGTTCTTCTGACGATCTTAGCTGTTGCCGACCCAAGACAGGTACTGCGGTCAGCCCATTGTCAAGATGCATCCCTAAACACCTTGCCACTCCGACTAGGTAAATCCATTCGACCGGATTCTAGGGACTTAATATTCACATGTGTCGCTCATTCACGCTCATGTATATTATTCGTTATGTTTTTTATTCAATTTTAGTTCGAATGAATGAGATGTGATTTATTCCTGTTGATACGCAAGATCGCTCTCCTTTAGTTTGGGGCCAGCTCTAGACCGCTTCCTTTCATTTGCATTGTTATATCTGCCATATGTTCATATTTTTCTCAACCACTTCTGGATATTGACGAATTGCCATAACCTACGTGCTTCTTTTCTTTCTTCTTACCTGCCCCTTTAGAATTACCCTCTATGACAAGCTGTGTGCGGGTAAAATGATGAATATCTATAACACGCACCAACCTGATATATTCTAATATGCCTAAAAGGAACAATTTCCGGTGTATCAATTTCTATGCAGTCCAACGCCGCCTCCAATGTTTAGGGCTCGCGTAATAACAAGTTCATAATTATTTTCTAAAAATGTATTTGAAATAAAATTGATTGTTTACTTAATTTAATTTTGTACAACATACGTTGCATTTCGTTCTCCTGTCTTAATTTTTAGAAAATAATATAGTGTGGCTGTTATAAGCGCCACCATAAAAGTGTATGGCGCTTATAAAGTATCCAAAAAGAGGTTTATATCTCCGTATATCATTTTAGTGCCCATTTATAATTGCTTTTTATTTTTGCATCTAGCATTTTTCCGGTAATACTTTTCCACCCATGTCTTCTGTAATGCTACACAAATATAATGCTCTAACATCACATTGTAGTGGACGCATCGCGAGCGGGCGAAGGACAGCTCGAGATTTCGGTAAATCACGGTGAAGTTCCGAACCAGGTTGAGGTCCTTTCCTCCGGAAAATGCATCATTTCGTTTGTGCCCGAGAAGCCCGTCAATCACGTCGTAGAGATCAGGTGGGATCTCATAGCACTTACAATTGCTACCTATGATAATCATTTTTAGCTAAACGAGTTTATAACTACGCAAAGTATTATTCGCTTGCAACAATCATCGTAGATGATATGATACGAAAGTATTCTAGCTAAATTTTTAAAAATTAAGAAGCTAGCTTGTCTTTCCTACGTTAGCGGCATCACGAAAGCTTAGAATTATATTTTAGACCGGTCTTTGGAATCAGTGAAAACGCAAGTAAGCGCAGATGGAAAGACATTTTCTATATATATATATATATATATATATATATATATATATGTTTCTACGCCTCTGTCTGTCTGTGTAATATGTACACTAACCGGTCGTATTGCGGTACCTGTTGTCGGCCTGGGTCCAGGTTCAACGGCGTTCTTGTGCCAAGCTGTCCCCTCGAGATTCGGGCCGAAGCTGTTTCTCGACCTCGGGCTATGCTGGGACCTGCGGCACCGCCCGCTGCCCTAGGTGATGGCAGCTCAGCCGGTAGCGACTACCGGGTGGATTTGTCGCATATCGAGCTGGTGCCCATCGAGGAGGCCGTTTGTTTTGCCGTTCGAATTCCCGGAGGCCGCCGGGAGCTGATTCGCGTCAGCGTCCTCTCGCCGTCACGAAATAGCGTGCCCGTCTCGCTAAAGGTTTCTGTGTTTCCAAATCAAATCAATCAACGGTCTTACTGGCGTGATATTTTACGGGAAATCTGTCACGATATATTCAAATTCCTAACGTGGTTTTCCAGACCAGTACACTCCACCTGTATCAGTTAATTTGTAATCCGTATAGCTCTACCATGCAAGAGGTTGATTTTCACCAGTTCAAGAGCCATCAATCGGCATCGAAATTACCTCGAGAGCTATCTTTTACGATCTCGTTTTTTCATATTTAAAAATAATTTTTATTATTGGCAATAAAATAGGCGCCACGGTTATTGGGCTGTACTATATATATACAATACATCGTTATATACATATATGCATTCTACTATATGCACACTCTACAGGTGTGATTCCATATTGCTAAATGGCAATAATTCACAGTTAAAAACTAAGAGAAATTATTTTCTGCATTTAGTTCCTTGACCAAACGTATTTTACAGACGCCAGATCCACTCCGTATTTCGGAGGTCCTGTGACATTTGCGGCAGCATGCAGGCTAGAGAGTGTTGCGTTAAGGTCAACCTGAATCTCGGTTGGAACCCTCAGTTGGCCCTCATATCTTTGAGACCTGAAAGGGGTCACTTGGAATTCGAATTGACCCCGAATTCTCTATATGGAGGTCGTTTCTGTTTAGCCATACTATGGGCGAGCGTGGTTCAGTTTAAACGTGCCAGCTGATCGTTTGGCTGCGTCTGACACTACGTTCCGGCTCTGCCGTACCGTGGCAACACGTGGTCTCGACGGGACAGACCAGTAATGCTCGTACAGCGTTTTTCTAGATCACCTGTAACGAGTGCAGGATTATAGAGAGTAAATTACGCCACATAGCATAATTCCGTAAAGGAGAATCGAATCCAGGAGCGGTCTGTGCACAACAAGCAGAACAACGTAGGAAAATCTGCCTCTCTCTTCAGACGGGTCAGCGAAGCCAATACAGCACAACAGACGCTCGGCCGGACGTAACTGTCCCATATCTTATTGTCATATAACGAGGCATTTCACTTCTCAACTCTAACGAATTATTCGCGTCCAGTGTCAACCTCGATGATTGCTGGGGGTATATATATATAGAAGACGAGCACTGCCGAGTGTGCAAACGTGTTGTAAATGATTAATAAATCATCACCATTTTCTATATACATATATATTGACACTTTATCTGATCTTTACAGGCTACTGGTCCAGAATCGGATATTGTCACCGTTGAGTTCACACCGAAACAGGTAAGTTGTCACCTCAGACTAACATATAATACTATCGTGTTTAGCAGATTAGTAAAATAAAGTTAGGTTTTGCGCTCTGCTGGCGCTTAAGTTCATGCATAGTTTTAATCATATTTAACCAATAACCGAACAAACATACGAGTACACCTCCTTAATGCATGAAATTCCAATAACCAAAACTTATTGTCTGGAATTTGGTGTTTTCTTGTGCACATTTGCAGGTGGGAACTCACATGGTTAACGTCGAGTATAACGGCCGCAGCTTGGAGGGATCTCCGGCGAGTGTTCGTTGCTTTGATGCACAGCTCGTTCACGTTAGCCAAGCGCCTGGCGCCACAGTGGGGGAGACTGCCGAATTTGTTGGTGCGTAAACCTGTATTTATTATTACTAATATTGTTTTTTGAATAATCGATTTAATTTATTCATATAAATTTGTTATGCTAGCACCTTAGAGTGAACAAGTGTCTCCGCGTCAACGAGTGGTCACGGGTTCTCTGACCCAGGATTAGCCTACTTCAAGTAGCTAGTGTCCCGAACAGATGCCGCGTTTGCTCGTTAAATGTCGAGGCGAAAGCCTCTGGCGCAAGAATTTGGATGCTCTTGAGATTCCCGTCGAAAGTTTCCCGTTAAGGCTTCTACACACGCGCTGAATCAGCTTGAGTGTAAGAGGGCCTGGTCCTCCCAGTGTCTCGAAAGAGCCAACGGATAATATTAGTACGGATAACCAACGCCAGAGTATTTTCTGCATTTGTTAGCCTCGGCTAACCTGGAAGCATGACCTGCTCGGGTTGCATCTGCCCCGACCATTGAAGGGGCTAATGAGTCAGCTACAGCTGCGTCTCAAACAAGCATGCGGTCACGCTAAAGGGGGTCAGAATGAGACCGTTAGGTCGTTTTCCATCGTCCCTGGATAGACCCGGAGGTTCCAGTACACACGGAGATTCAGCATCTCAGTGCCCGTCTAAGAGGCATGCCATGGTGGCCCAACGCGCGCCCGCCCACAAAATCACCACAACGACATCGGTGGGGCAACAAGTAGATTAACACCAAGCCGCAGTCCTGTACTTATGCGCATCGTCTCGTCATCCAAAAGAGTCCTTATTTGCGGGTCGGTCATGTAAGCTCTAGACCCCTGACTATTAATGGCTCGAAGTCTAACTCTATCAGCTACAGTAGGGTCCCTATCAATTAGGCTTGCTAATCGCTTTTCTCGCAGGGGGCTGTCCAACTGGTCTGGTTAGTTCTTTCATCGGAAGGGGAGTTGAATAAAATCACTAATTACATGATACACAAACCGAAAAGTGGAGAACCCAAGGGATCACCTTGCTAAAGGCCTGCTTACGACAGCATAGCGTTATGGGGCATGACCAGATGTGCTGACTGACGGTATGCCGGATTTGTCTGGTAAAACAGTAATGTGCCCACAATTTGACGACCCGAAGCAAATAGTCGCTCCGGAAGTAGTAGTTTATTGACGGTTCGAGGTATGTTCTACAATTTTTCTGAATTTGCGTATTCTGCGACCCGTCCACACCCAGCAGCGCTGTGACAAAAGTATGATAATATTGCCGTACACGAAAACCTGAAAGGTAGCAGTCGAAGTGATACTAGGCACTAAGTATAAACCTTGGTAGTCCTAGCGGAATTAGAAGCTTAAACAATAGGTTTAGAAGGCAGTAAAATATGTAGTATCCTATTTTTGTTTTCTTGTGCATTTTAGGCGACATTTCAGTTTCATAGGTATAGTTTCAGAAAAAATTGTCAGTTGTGCCTGCTGAACATGCAAGCACGACTCTAGAAATTTTTGGGATCATTATACTGGGCACTTGAAACTCAACGTGGAAATAAGTACTCTTGTATACGGTGCCCAACATCTTAAAGCCAACGTAAAAATGCACATTATACGTAACAAGACACATAAACGTGTCTATACATATATATAAAACATGCAGTTTACGAGCCCACGTTGACGTTGTTTAGCCAACACACTTCAGAAGACGTATTTTAGTTTAACCCTACTTGCTAAACTAAAATGGCCGAAATTACTTATAAACATTACTTTATACTAAAATGGTTAGTTTTAATGCATTAAGAAATGATGGTAAATACACAACAAATGTGCAAATTATGTATTAGCCTTTAAAACTTACAATTGGAGTGGAAACGAAAGTCAAAATAGGCCCGTGTGACTTTCGTTTTCCGAAGGCGCGAATGTTGGCGGGGTTTTACCCCGGAGCGGAACTTGATCTCAAGCTTTGCCTTCAAATCGGCGATCGGCACGCTACTCAATGATACGATTGAAACGCTTTATTCAAGGTAGAAAGAAAATATACATTTGCACGTATGCCTGTAGATCATGTGAGCAATACGTGGTTATATCCTGCCTGTAGTGCAGGCACGTTGACACGTTGCCTTAAAATTCGACGCCTCCGTCGTGAGACTGCATTTTGTGGACTGCCTTGGGCGGCACGGTCTCTCTTGCGCTCAGAGTGCAAACGGAGGCACAAGGCACGCAGCCATCAACAATGCTTGCGCTCGGGCCCTGCGCTCGGCGGGAATACCGTGCGTGTGGGAGCCGACTAAACTGCTGTTCAGAAATGATGAGTATCGTGAAAGCTCAACTCCTGCACTACTGGTCGCAGTGCTATGAATGACCCATACATTTCTTCACCTTTAGAGGCCTCTCGTGCTGATCATTTATTTTTCGCAGAAACATTAGTGATTGATTTCTCGAACTGACGATATATATATATATATATATATATATATATATATATAAAGAAAGACAACACCACTGCAAATTGGCGCGCTCAAAGGTAACTTTGGACATACATCTCTGCAAACGCTTGAACTAATTTGCGTTTTTACAATTGTAAGTTTTAAATACTAATATAATTTTTGCATGACTGTTTATTTACCACAATTGCTAGATGCATAAAAGCTAACAGTTATTGAAAAAAGAATGTGTTTATAAGTGACGACGGTCATGTTACACTAGCTAATGGGGAATAAATACGTCTCCGGATGTGTTTAAACTTTATCGTTCGTTAACGGCATGTCGCTTATATATATATATATATATATATATATATATATTTATATATTTATATATGTTCATGCATCATTTTGCGTATCATGTGATTGTCGACGTTAACTTTAAAATGTTGGGCACTGTATACAGAAGTACGGATTTTTTTGCTGGTAATTATACGACATTGTGTTTCAAATAATTTGTCTAGACACCGGCTACCTGGAGTTTCCAGAGTCTAATATGAAGTTTCCACAGCGTTTCTAGAGTCGTGCTTGCAAAAATAATAATTGCATTATGTTCCGGGGCATGCATTTTCATAGACCATCATTGCCAATTGTTTCTGAAGCTATTTCTATGGAGCTGAAACATCGCATAAAACACAGGAAAACAAGAGTAGGATGCTACAGCTTTTGCTGTTACACCAATCAAACATTTAAGCGTGTTTATTCCGCTAGAACTACAACGGGTTTTATCTAGTGCCTAATGTCACTTACACTTCCAGTAGTATCTACCAGAGTGGTACTATATGTGTGTGTATTTAGTTTCTATAATCATTCGTATACATGCGCAAAATTACGCACATATTTAAAAACAGAGTAAATATAGTCATTAAATTACTGTATCCTTGCAAATAACATTTGCAAGGAAAATAAAAAAATAACAATATCATAATCAAAGTGCTAACAAGGGTAAAGGTAAAATATAAATATCAAAAACAATCACATATACAAATATAAAAAACAGCGCATTTCATATACGTATATTTATATTATTTATGTTAGGATTAAAACCAACTGAATTAAAAACAGAATGAGCATGCAGCATTATATTGCACGCTTCTAGTCGTGCATAAGCTATAAATTGGTACATCAAATACTGTGTTTGAGATCATTAGGCTAATGTTATTTTTGTCGAAGTTGTATGAACAGTTCCCGATAACACGGCTTTGCAATTTATTGCGGTATTGATCGTATAGGCAAGTTCAAAGGTGCGCAGAATTTTCTAAACCATCTATTGGAGATTGTTATATAAATCCATACATTCATATATGGTCAAACAACACAATTTATGTTGGGCAATTCCCGATGTTTATCTTATTTTTCACGAGCACGTGCTAAATTTGAGCAGCTTCCTGTTTACTTGTATTCAACATGGCGATCTTCCTCTTTTTGGTGACGGATTGCTTTGTCTTTGCACGGCATAGCGGTGTCGTATATGACTACAAGCGCAGCTGCACATTTGCGCACGTATGCAGGCAGCAAAATGATGCCCAGTTATACCAAAACAACCGCTTAACAGGAGGACAACAACAAATACAGCAACAACAATGACCAAAAAGCATTGACAACAACAACCACAACAGCAACAACAACAACAATGACCAAAAAACATTGACAACAACAACCACAACAGCAACAACAACAACAGCAACAGCAACAAAGACAACAGCAACAACAACAATACCTAGCAGCAATAGCAATAACAGAAGCTGCAGCGGCGGCAGCAGCTCAGCAGCAACAATAACAACAACAACAAAAACAACGTCATCACAATAGCGGCAGCGATTGCAGCAGTACCGATGGCGGTGGTGGTGATATCATGCCGGGAATCGCAGCCCGGGAACTGACCCAGACGCTGTCGTGAGGCTGCCATTTTTCAGCAATTGTGAGGCGGAAGCAGTTTTGGCTACTGCAATGTTTGGCCACATTTGTTTCTCGGCGTTCATGTGGTCACTGCAAGCGGTGGCCATGGTCTCAATGATGATGATGTTGATGATGGCAACATGATGCTGATGATGGCGACATGATGCTGATGATGGCGACATGATGCTGATGGTGGCGACATGATGTTGATGGTGGCGACATGATATTGATGATGGCAACATGATGTTGATGATGGCGACATGATGTTGATGATGGCGACATGATGTTGATGATGGCGACATGATGTTGATGATGGAGACATGATGTTGATGATGGCGACATGATGTTGATAATGGCGACATGATGTTGATGATGGCGACATGATGTTGATGATAACAACATGATGTTGATGATGGCGACATGATGCTGATGACGGCGACATGATGTTGATGATAGCGACATCATGTTGATGATAATGTCGTTTTCCGACGACGACGACGACCAAAGTCCACAGCAGTGGCACAGCCCGTTCTAATTTAGAATGTCTTTTCTTCTCTTCTTCCAGTACCCTTTTTCCCCTTAGTTTCCTCACTGGTTTGCTCTCTCTCTCCCTCTCCCTCTCTTTCTCTCTCTCCCGCGCTACCCCCTTGCATTGTCTTTCTTGCTTGCCTTACCGACCATATTTCCCTTTGTATTTCTCCCTCAACTCCCGTGTCTCATTCTCAATTTCTTATTTCTACCCTCTCCCCTCTCTCTCTCCCTCTTTTTTTCTGCCGCTCTGTATCTCTCCCTTTCTTTATCATTTTACCTTTCTCTATCGCATTAGCTATTCAGACGTCCATTTTGGCCTTTGTTCTTCTCTCGCCTATGGCTGGCTATGTTTTGCCTATTTTCGACGATCCGCGCGCGTCCGTTTGGTCTTGCCCGCGTCGAACGACAGCATCCGCAGTGCATCGCCTGTTGCCTCTACTTGATGACACTCGCTAGCTGCCGCTACCAGCAGCACCACCAGCAAGCACTCCGCAAGCGCTCGCTGGCTGAAGACTGCTTGTGACAGTGAAAGCAGCAGTAGCAGCAGCAGCAACAACAACGGGATGGCCACCGGGAGAGATGGCCCTCATGTCCGCGGCCGGTGTTTGCGGCCCGCAAACTGTTTGGCGCCGGGGCTGACCACACATCGCCTATGGGGCGGAGGGGGGGGTGCAGAACGGGGAGGTGAGCTAGCTAGCTAGGGACGGGGGTGTCCGGGGGATCTTCTCTGATCTTCGGCCGGCTCTTCAGCAGTCGGTCGTGGCACCGTTTTCGTACTGACGGTGGTGGCCGTCCGGAGCCCTGTGCTGCCCACCGCCACCAGAGCGGCGGGCAGCACAGAAGTGGGAACTCAGGTCTGGTCGCTAAACAGCGGTTTGAGATGTCACTGCCGAGATGACTTGCTGGGGTCGTATCCAGTAGTTGCAATGGCGTTGTAGTAGCTGTAGTAGTAGCAGTAGTGGTAGTAGTAGTAGTAGAATTAATATAGAAGCATCAGGAATGATGACCCTTACTCGGGGTAGGTAGCACTTACACCAGCAGCCACGACAACTACAACCACAACAACAACTACAACAACAATAACAACAACAACAACAATAACAACAGCAGCAGCAAGGGAAACCCACTTCGGTCTGTTGTCTCAGCTGTTTCCGCTGTTATTGTCGTTGTTTGTTCCTGCTGCAGCCGCTGTTGTTTTGGATGTTGTTGTTGTTGTTGTTGTTTTGGATGCTATTGTTGCTGTTGTTGTTGCTCGCCAGATGACACCGTTTTGTATCCAGTCTACGCTACTTCACGAGCGCCAAGTAGAAGAAGTTTTGCTAGTGTGGACAACAACTCGCTCGTATAGCTCGTAACGCAGCGAACGGAACTTTTTGCGAAATCGCATGCGAACACTGCGAGGGTCAGACGCCAAGTCGTGTCACGATGTCAACCACAGTACGGCCGAAGAAAAAGAATGAAATCTATCGGAGCCGCATCTAGTCGACGCCCGGAACCAATATGTTGCTGCACCCTAGCAAGTGCGACATACAGTGACGTCCACCATACGATGTGCTGCATACGCTCAGTGACAGAGTTCCGTACAGTTTGCGTGATAACGACGACAACGAAAGCGTGCACGCTGCCGCCGACGTAAAACCGAAGCGATTTTCGGATGGTGTAGAATTAGGTACGTGAAAACCTGTCTGCCTGCTTGCAGCGAATCAATGCAAATCGACCTGTCAACCTGGCTAGCCCTTTATCTGTCTCTCTCTCCGGATACCTGTGTGTTTTTACGAGGTGCCGCGCGAATGACGCAGAGTGTCTCGGCTTGGCGCTGCGCAAGCAGGTTGTGATTGCTAGAGGAACTAATTGAGTTTGTCGCGGTACGACAATGCGACAAGACGGCTGAGGCAATGCGGCTAGAAGTGAGTGAATTTTGCGCCGAAAAAGCGATTACGGATTTGCTTGTCTGTTAGGTGCTCGAGGTGCTTGAGGCGTGATAGTGGTTTATATATAGCAGATGTTTCAATCACTTCAAAAACGTATTGCAAATAAAACTCCATATATTAAGCTTCTAGAGTCCTTCTGGTTATGTCGCCTATAGTTGTACTATATAATTGCGTCTGAAATTGTACAGTAAAACTCAGATTGTTAAAGGTCGTGTAAATGTTATAGAAAGCCGTATAATTGCAAACACTTAGAACTACCTCTATTTCTACTGACAGTACAGTCCATCTAATTTATGGAGCCTATAGGTGACCTATTTTAGTCCTTAGTGCGTGCAGTTTTTGTATATATATATGGCTCGAAGCTAAAACTGATGGTCAATATGTTATATGTTAGCACAACACATTGCACTAGCATATAGCGTTTAGGTTTTTTCCACATACGTGTATTTACATACGTATTGTTCACAAACGTGCAATTACATACGTATTCTCCACATACGTGTAATTACATACGTATCGTTTCAAGATGGTAAATAATAATTATAATGCATTCGTCATTATATACAGTTTGAACACTTCAACGACTGTCCCACTGAGCGAAAAAGTGCAAGGACCGTCAAAGCGCCTGGCAGCTCGCTGCGTGATATTTAGCGCACTCTACGAGCAGAACCGGCAAAGGCATTGATCCCCAACGTGGCGAAATCTTTGGGTCAAACGTACCAAGTGATGACAGCCATGCACAATGTACTTTGTGTACACGTGCCGACAAGTGCATGTCATTCCATTCCAAAGCTACCTGGCTAGGTGGATATCTAACTATGACACCTCTGCCGAGGCCATGATCACGTTTACCTGCCCCTCCAACAAAAACTGCCAAAGTAGTCCTGTAATAGGTGACCAAGGTCTGATCCTGATTGTTTCCGTTGCCGGTCCGCAACCCGCTAGCAGGTTCACGAAGCAGTTTCTTGCCGGCTACGGCAAGCAAAAAACACGTTTTATATATGCTGCGAAGCATTTTTCTAGCTGTGCAAGATTTACCGCTAAAAGATGGCCCCACATCCTCTCAAGGCTGTAGCTCAACATAAGCACAATCCTAAGCTAAAGAAGACGCACTGCCGCACTCAGGGACAGTCTTCGAGGGTCTCTCGCCTCACCATGAATAGAGGCAAGAGCCGCCCGGCACCTGTCTTTGATGTGTTGGGTAAACGTCTTTCCCGTAAACTAGTCTCAGACCCTAATGCGGGAAAACATACATGGCGACAACGGCGTTTTCGACAAACTCCTTCCGCACATGATGGGCTAGGTTTACGATGAGCAAGGAGAATGCCAGGCAACTGAGCGGGTCTCCTTAAGGAGTTTCTATGTTTTAGCTCAATCGCAGTTGAGTCTGGAGTACGTGGATCGCGTCCTATGTACCTCGAGCCCTCCTGAATTCAAATTGCTTCGGAAGTAGAACCTTCTCCACAGTTAGAAACACCCTCGGGATAACCAGCTTACAAATCATTAGCAACAAATTTTTAAGAGTGCCTTCTGACACGATACCCCGGTAGCGATTTATTGTCACCGTTTTTGCCCTTGAATAGCAGGGCAGGTCTGAGTAGGCTGCCGGCGAACAATGTAGATATAGGGTTCGCACTCTGCTCTCTTAAGCATACGAAACTCTTCGCTTATATATATCATGCCGGTGCTTGTTCTCCACAAGCTGAGTCTTGTAGGTTGCTTTATGTCGGCCATAGAGCGCCCAATGGCAACAACTATCTGGGGGTCAAAGTTAGTCTTTAAAAAAATAATTTAAAAACGTTAAAAAGTCTACATTTGTGGCTTAAATCTATATCGGATAGAATGACGGGAATAGTCGGCTACTTGATCCCAGCGGGACGCGTATCTTTTAGAGCGGAATCGTTCTGAAAATCTCCATATTTGGGCTGAAGTTACGGTATATAAGACAATTGTAACAAATGATGATTTGTACTTGCATTTCGATCAACATTAAATACTATATAGTCTGCTTGCATTGCGTCATCCTTTAGCTACATTGTCTGCAGAGCTGTGTTCTGTGATTCGACGCTGTTTGGTTTCGGCTAGGACAATGGTGACCACATAGTTTAGCTTTTCCTGTCTCCGAGTTTCTAATGATTTCGAGTCTTCTGCACACTCAGTGACTACTAGCGATTTCATAACCAAAAAAAAAGCAAATTGCAAATATTATACTTGCACATTAGAACATTAAAGCTCAGTAAATTTTTAAGCAACGCAACCGTATCATATAAAACTCCACTTGTTAACTCTATATTCTTCAACACACATACACACGGCCCGTTGGAAATTAATGCCGAAACAAGGGCTGTCGTATTGCTTGCCAAATACTAGCCATGATCGACATTCGTTGCCCTGTAGCTGCTTTAAAATGTTTGTTCGTCTAAAAAAAAGCATTTTTTTTACACACACGTATATATATATATATAAATATATAGTCCATGTGTCTCAACCACGTACATAAAATTACTATGAACCTACGATGATTTCATTTTATTTAACTCGTAACGGGGTATATATATATATATATGGAGAGATATAAATAAATAATGTTGCTCATAAGCAACTATACTAAATTATTTTTGAATTGTTTATTGTTGAGTAGTCGTATCATTGTTGTTATATATATATATATATATATATATATAAAATTAACGTTTGTGTTTTTAGTTGACGCGAGTAGCTCAGGTGAAGGCAATCTCGAGATAACGGTGAGCGCGGGCGAAGCAAATGTTCCTACCCAGGTGCGGCCTCTGGGCGGGGCCAAGTTTGGCGTCTGTTTCGTGCCTCAGATCGCTGCTACCCACCAGCTGTGCATTAGCTTCAACCAGAAACCAGTGCCAGGTAATCAACGCAGACACGGTCTATTATATAACGACGTACGATTATATATATATATATATATATATATTGTTGCCTTTAGTTCTTTGTTTGCCCATGTAGCGGTGTGTTGATCGTAGTCAAAGTAACTATGCAGCCATTTGGCATCTGAATCACCGTTTCGGAGCGTTCTTGTTTGTGACGCAGTCAGTTCACTGTTACTCATGGTGTGCTCGGGTGGAGTTGTCACATACAGCGTGAAAATAGCACACTGTGTACTCACGTATGGGCGTTTCATCGTGTCGTGTGTACATCTGAAAGATACATGTGTATACACAAATAACTATAATATACACAAATAAGTCCTGCCGAGTGTGCAAACGTATTGTAAATGATTAATAAATCATCACAATATTTTCTATATATTATAATTTTTTTTGTTTTTTTTTATATCCGTATAAGTCAATTTATGTGTGTAGCTGTATGTTAAGGATCGCTAGCAAGATGACGGCAGTCTCGACCGTCTTCGCAACCTCGTCGCTGACTCATATAGACAGCCAGACATACACACACGTACTCTACTGGTGTCTCTCTCTCTCTATCTCTCTTAAGCATATCTTCTCCCCATTTTATTTTCTTTCTCTAGTTATGAATGGCATGCGTAAATTCTATCTCTTGGTAATCTGCAGTTGTTGTTGTTGTTGTGGTTGTAATTGATGTAATGAACGTTGTCCTTCTCGTCGACTTTGACCGAAACGACAGGATCACCATTCAGCGTAGCCGTTCAACCGGCGCCATCCGGTTTGGAACGCGGCGACGAGCCAGCCATCACCGTTATGGAGGACGTCCTCTGTTCGGCCGTCAATCGGCCCGCCAAACTCGTAAGGCGTACTAGCGTTAATCACGCTTATATTCACTAAGAATCACTATATATAGTATAAGATACACTTACAATACTCAACAAGATGAACACATCGTCATATACATATATATATATATATGTACCATAAACATGTACATATATATATATATATATATATATATATATATATATATATATATATATATATGTACCATAAACATGTACAAACAGTCTTGTAATCGCACATAATGTGGAATAAAATCCGGTCACCCACATCGGTATAACAAAAATAAGTAAATTCACTGTCACTCCTAAACACGACATTTGCGGCCCTTTATTTATTCGAAAAAAAATGCGTATTTAAAAAAATCCACGACTCCCTTAGTTCGAGCAAAATGGGGGATAAAAAGCGCGTGCATGTATTCATATATTACTTATTTTTGTATTTTTTTAATACTCTGTATATCGATTACTTTAGCCAACCTATAAGGAGGATAAGAGGCCATTCAGCAGCCGTTGTACTATTGTTAGTTGAGTGACTTGAAGACTTTGAAATATGCCTGTACGCGCATTGGTTCTGATGTGATTTAATGGTGCAACGTAGACTATTTAATAAAGTAGAACTTCGTGTATCTGGTGCGTATTTCATGTGGATACTTCATTGTCATTGAAATGTTGCACTTGTGTACTACTCTGGGTGGTGTTCACTAAGGTTTTGCGCTTCCACGCTGTCTGACATCATGCAGGTGTTGCAGGGAGCGCAGGTGTCGCCTGCACAGCTGTTTGCGCGGGTCACCAACCCCGACGGAGGACTCGTGCCATTCTCGTTGCGCGAAGCCTACAAGCCGGGCGAGGCGCCGCCCGGTGAGGCCGAAAAGCTCGCCGTCGAGTTCACTCCAGCAATGTCTGGTTAGTGTCCGTGGTCTAGCGAACGCAGCGCTTAAGATGCAGAGTGCCTGCAGCAACTTCCTATGTTGTTCAAACGTCTACATATAAACGCGCATCCTTTTAGCCTTTTGGACATCTTAACAGCAGGTTCCAGGCCCTTATAAGATAACGTGGTGCTATATTTTTAGCTGTACCGCTACACGTTATCCTTAACTTTTTATAACACGCATTATGTACACATGGCACAATAGCTCATGGTGTCAGCATGATTTAATGAGTTTTCATCAGTTTGGCCAACTTGTTGTTTGTGCATATATATATATATGTATATATATATATGTATATATATATATATATATATATATATATATATATATATATGTAATGTTTCAACAAAAAAACAGTACAGAGGCTGTATACTTTCGAGTGTATTTGCTCATAAATAAAGCTATGTGTTTCATATATATATATAGTTCGGTGTAGTCAAATAGAGACTAATGTTGTCAGCAGGCAGGAAACCTTTCTGGACAGTATACAGTACTTTTCACCCATTCTATGACGGGTTGTTAAGCAAGAACTGTGTGGACAACCGGGACCCCGTATCTATGAGCACAGCCGTCGCGACAACCATAATGAAGAAGGGCTCCTATTAACGACGCTGGCGAATGGTGACTAACGTGTTTGTGGTTCCCGTTAGGCGAGTATTCCCTCGAGGTGAGGTTCCGCGATCAACCGCTTGCGGGCAGTCCAT
The DNA here is from genome assembly GCA_003439945.1 of Dermanyssus gallinae. NCBI lineage: Eukaryota > Metazoa > Arthropoda > Arachnida > Mesostigmata > Dermanyssidae > Dermanyssus > Dermanyssus gallinae. The sequence goes on from QVRM01001699.1 coordinate 99,675, forward strand.
TCGTTTGGAAGGTTTACGACGTGTCGCGAATCTGCGTTAGTCAGATCCCACCTCGCGCAACCGTTGGGAGCAGCGCCTCTTTCCTTGGTAAACGCATTATATATATATACATATATATATATATATATATATATATATATATATATCGTATGTAATAGACAGTCCTATCGATAAGTTAATACACAATAGTGTGAAAAATCCTCTTGTGGCGTGTAATGCACTTTGGTACACTAAATCGTAAATATGAAGTCATAAGAAGATGCTCTTTCATTTAGCACTCCAAAAGAGTTTAACATGTATGCATTTTTATAAATTAGTCATGTTGCAAATACATTGATTTCGTTACACTAATTCTACGCTGCTTGCAAGAGTAGGTTAAAATTAGAAGAAAATTAGTTAGCGGTTTGACTCACATTATGGCCTATTTTCTAGTTAAAGTTTTCAATTTGCTGGTTTTGATTAAATTTGCAGCATTAGCTTATGACGGGCCATAAGTGGATATGCTTACATATGGCTATAGTCAAAAAGTCACAATGTAACATGTTACTAGGTTTATGACTTTATTGTTTATTTGGCAGTATATCGCCACATGACAGTGCCATATGACGACTAAACAAAGTCGACCGTACGTAGATAAAAGGGGAGGACACCACTTTTCTGCCTCTTCTTTCATTTGCCTTCGTTCCGCCATTAACGCCAAAGCGTGACGCTATACGGTGAGATTAACTAAGGCGAGAGTGCAAATGGCATCGCAAAGCACTAAAACATTCGAAGTAGTGAAACCAGCTTGTTGTGTGCGGCCACCTTTCTAGTCGAGACTGCCGGAGCCGGCCCAGGAAACCTCGAAGTGATGGTCAACCGAGGTCGAGTCGCTACCACTCCCCAAGCTCAGAGTGCCTCGCTGTACGCCATCCACTTCACACCTCAGGAGGCGGGACCTCATGATATCGAGGTCAAATTTAACGGAGAACACGTGCCGGGTAAGGGGCGCCGGCTAACTTCGTTGCTCTTTACTTTTTTTTTTATTGTAGTGAGAGTAACACGCATGAAAGTGGCTGACTAATAATGTTTTTTAATTATTTGGCTATTTTAATAGGACAGGTATGTTTTGTAGCACAAGCAGTAATTAACAAATGTATTAGTTATTCTTCTACCCCAATAGAATGCATTAGAAGCCGCAACCTCAATTGCGCTTATTATGGTGTTATTGTGCGCTTTTTTTGCGCTAATTAGGTGTAAGAACTGATTGTTTGGACTGACTTTTGCCGCAGATGGTGCAATAAATAAAAAAGTCTATATAAAGGTAATTTGTTTCGGTGCCTGTTAACTGAGCGGTTAGTGATGTAAGCATTTTTTTGTTGTTGCTGCTGTTCTTGCTGCTTCTTTGCGGTCCTAACGATGATTGTTTGTGCTGTAAGGCTCGCCGTTCATGTGTCAGGTCGTGGACTTGTCATGTGTTGCCGTTCACGGCGATGGAGTGGACCGATGCCCCGTCAACATGCTAACCACCTTTAAGATCACCACATCTGGACAGGTGAGCTCGTTTGAGGTTGAGCCTAACCGACTCATCGGGATGGCCGATAAGATGGCTTTAATACAATTAAACTAGAAGAATAACTTCTAGGCACCGTAAGAGGAGCAGGACTACTCTGTGGTCATGAGTTGCAATGATACCTATTGTAATGGCACAATACTGTGATAGATTCTGGGGCTGCCACTAATTACTAGGACTTACCGGGTTCTTTTTTAAAACGGTGCAAGATGTAACGGACTCAACGTGAGGAATCACCACAGCTGGCCTAAATATAAAGCCATAAATTATACACGATGAACAGCCCGAGGCTTGTGACCGTACACATTCGCACTTGTAACATGGATGCCAGTTTTTGCTGCCTTTTTGTATGCCAGTTGCGTGATCCTAGCTAAAGACCTACACCAAATTTTAACAGTCACAATACGCAGATTTGAATGAAACGCGTAGCATTGAACCAATAGTTGTTGTTGTTGATTATAAATTTAATCCATTTATACTGTTAATTCGATGCGGTAGTTACTGCATTAACCAAACAATCATACTGCACATGAATTCCGCAGACTATCCTACTTACATAAGTCAGCAACTGGGATACGTTTCCTCGATACTTACAGGGCTGTCGTTCAATGAGGAGTATGATACTCCTTGATACGCTATATGACTACAGTACTATTATATCTCCTAAATGGCCCAAACGAAAGCGCGCATGTCAAAATTTTCGTCTGTTTGACTAGAATGCGGTCTAGTAATGTGTCGATTGCCTTATAAAGATGTCGTGACAAGAAACGTGTATCTTTTGCTTTCAGGACGTCGGGCAATTGGCCGTTGGCGTCAGTGGACCCAGTAGCGAGCGAATACCGGCAAAAATGGTGGGAAATGCCCACATCGGCTACAATGTCGAGTACACCCCCACAGACGTTGGTCAGTTAAGGAATTAGCCCATCATTGTTCATTTTACTTGGCATGCTGTTACAAATAGAAAGGATTTTTTGCACGAATAATCACAATAATAATCTCCGAGTTGTCGTAACTTTGAGAACGCTGTCTCTGTATTATCGGTGTTATGAGCTGATGGAAACACTTAATTAAATATATGTTCAAACCTCACAATAATAATTGTTATCAACAGCATCATTATCTTCATATTCAACATATTTTAGAGGGGGATAGAAAGTGGTTGTTATGTGAGGTGAGAAATCGCTAGTTTAAATAGGAAAATAGCGTAGCATGAGGCTCATCTGCGGGGTTTATTTCGTAACCTCCCATTTGATTGTCCGCTATTGCAATTCAGGCGATTACCTAGTGGATCTTCGAGTGAATCAAATTCCTGTGCCAGGAGCGCCGTTCATTTGCAAGGTGAGAGCAGTTGTTTGATTCAGTTATATATATATATATATATATATATAGTTGGTGGTGGAACTATGTCAAGAGCAAAGCTTTGTGGAAGACCTTATCCTGGACAAATACGATTCCAGCGCTTGGTCGTAGAGCAATATCGCGCCTACAAATAAAAGCGTAATTTGAACTTTGCCCACGGTCCTGCATTCATGACAGACCGTTGGAAGCGGGGAATGCAAGCAAACAGTCGCATACTCTGTAGACTAACTGACATGGTTACCACCAATATATATGCCTTATTGGGTATTTAAAAATAGAAAGTTAAAAACTTTAAAATAGAAGACTGTTTACGTAAATATTGTGTCACGTGTAATAATGACCGATACAACGTACTGCAATATAAGGAACCAGAAGCTGGTTCGATGCATGCAGTAGTGAGAGTTGTGGTCAGTCGACATGAACTTTTGATAAAATCTACCAATTTTATATATATAAATATATGTATATATATATGTATATAGGACGGATCGGCAGGTTTTTTGGATTTTAAAAATTGAAACAAAACCACCAACGATTCCGTTTGTTTTTCATAGAAGTGCCATTTATCAGCAACACACAGGCAAAAGTTCATCAATTGGTGGCGACATTTATTGTTTAGATAAATTGGGCTAATTTGATTATAAATGGAGTTCAAAGAAGTTAAAAGCAAGATTCGGCGATTTTTATAAAGCCCATAATGGAGGTGCAACTAATCTGTATCAAGTTCTCTGTTAAAAACCAAATCATTTGTTCCAAAGACTGGTTAGGGTAATCAGGCAGTGTAACGAAACACTGTGAATACGTGGTACGCTCAATTTTGCAACGAACGTGAAGAGACCCGTTCGGCAGGGCCTTTGGCGTCAAATCATTGCAGAAGTTCATAATATCGTACCCAACAATGATCATGGATATATGATTACGACATCGAGGTCAAGAAAAGAGGCCGAATAAATTTTAATAGAGCACCCAACAGGTTCTTTTGACTGTTGTGTTTTCTATGACTTTTTGCCACCTGATTTTACGGTCTATAAGACATACTATTGTCAATGTTTAGGGTGGTTGCAAAAGAATGTCTGAAGCAAGAGGTCTAAACTCTGGGCAAACAACATTTTGGATCCTCTATCATGGCAACCCGCTGGTGCACACTTTTGAATATATTTGAATAATTTTGAATTATTTGATGAGAAACTCAATTTTTATAATTCCACAACCCCCCTAATCACAGGCCTGACTCCATGCAACTTGCCCTGTTCCCATGGAAATTGAATTGACAACGTTTCGAGACCACAGAGAAGATACAAAAAATTTGCAGGAGGAATTTAACTATATTCCGCTGGTCCTTAAAAATGCTTCTACGACTGGAAAAGAAGGTGGCACAAGTGCATTGCAGCAGGCGAAAGCTATTTTGAACTAAAATATATGTTTTTCTTAATATGTTTCTGAACTTTTCAATCCGCCCTCGTATATATATATATATATATATATATGTGTGTAGAGTATCTGCACAATTATAAGGTGTCGCTGCGGTTGTGCTACTCCTAATAAATTATATGTTACGTAGATTGTAACTTTTTGTCTATGAAATATGGTATGCTTCTTGCATGCCAATTAATTCAGAAGAGCTCTTTTGTCGGATAGACTTCATTGACGTCTCATTGATGAAGCTCACTTTCTTGTCGCCCAGTTTATAAACCCTAGTTAGCCAGCATATCGGCTAACATATGAGCGATAATTTTGATGCTGCGTTAAGGTATACGATCCGTCGATGGTACGCATCGAGGACCTCGGCGAGGGCACGGTCGGCAGACCTCTGTACTTCAGTATCGATGCTTCGTCAGCCGGCGCAGGAAATCTAGAGATTATCGTCTCGGTCGGTGGCCGTAACGTTCCCAATTATGTGCAAAGCGAAGGCAACGCCCGTTTTCGGGTGAACTTCAAGCCGAGGTAAGGAAGACGTTGACATAGTGAAAACCAATTTAAAAGTGCACTTTAGGCGAATAACGAGGTAGGCAAATAAAAAGCGGAGACTTTGTGGAACAGGCGGGGTCATGGAGCCCATGTTTTATACGTCTCAGGATACTGAAATAAGCTAAGCGCTTAATTGCAATTGCAAAAATACGTTTTTTTTTATTTTTGTGCGCGGCTGTTAACTGATGTACGAACGCATGACGACGCAGCGAGCCTCTAGTGCACAGCATTTCCGTGAAGTTCAATGGAGCTGCGGTCCCAGGAAGCCCTTTCAGTGTCATTGTTCACGACTGCCAGCAAAGTCCAGTAAGCGGTCCCGAACTCCGAATGACATCCGTTGGCCGTGGCGCTCGATTCACGGTGCACGCGAGATGTCCCGATCAGCCCGTGCGCGTACAGGTCACAGGTCAGGGTCTCCACACACATACATAACGACCGTATTTTATGTAAAATTGCTTATACAATTTTTTTTTACGTGAGGAAAGCAATATGGAGAAAGCAAACACACATAATCTAAATATACGACTTGCGTTTTACAAAGTACCTAGGGAAATCACCTTTAGAAAACATTCGAGAGCTCTACCTAAAAGGTGAAGCTCTCGAATGCTTCCTGAAGCCGGTCTTTGTTGAAATCGATCTAGCGATCTTTCCGCCACCAACACCCACACGCGCCACCCCAGAACATGTATTACATACAGCGACGGAAAGCTTCGTTTGTTTTTGTCATAGGGATCAAGTGGGACATCAAGTGACTAGCGACTTTCGAGTCAGAAATCGTGGTTTCAAGTCCGGCGCGGTAGATACACAAAGTTCGAAGCGATATCTCTTAACATTTGCAGATTTGGGTTCACTTCAACTGGCATACGCAGACATTTGTGACAAAGTCTGCAGGAGGTCAAACAAGTGATAGAAACTGGTGGTTGTGTGGGGTGTGCATTTAGCCTCCGTGTGATATGGATCAGGAATTTGATCTAGATTGCTTAGAAACAGCGGCGAACTGCTGCGGTCGCAAAAATCCTGTGTGGTGACGACGTGGTAACACGGGGTGACTGCAGTGGATTGGGTACCGCATCGGCGCCGCATTAGTAGTGTAATATAATGAACGTTTGGATCATGATTGTTTCGACCTTCGGAGCAGCTCCTAGCGGTGCGGACATCCCAGTGGCGTTGACCAAAAGCGGAGTGGCTGGCGATTATCTGGCGGAGTTCCATCCACGTGAGGTCGGTCCTCAGCGAGTGGCAGTCTTCGTGGCGGGTGACCATGTCCCAGGATCGCCGTTTGTCTGTAACGTCTATGACGTAAACAAGGTTAGTTCATTGCTATATCGCCTCAACGTGTAACGCCCAGACGAGCTAGCAGCGGCTCTGTTAGCACCACCACTGATTTGAACGTGAAGATCACGACAAACTGCTAAAGTCCACCTCTGAAACTCGAAAGAGTCAGGAACGGCTTTTCGCAGCATTGTGTTGAAGAAAGTTTCTCGAAATCAGCAAACGTAAATTTACAAACTCTTACGCTGTAAAGATGTATGTATGTGTTTTTAACATTTTTTTAACATTAGCTTCAAAACTATATTGAAATACGGTGATGGTGCGTTACGGTGAGATACACGGGGTTCTACGCCCAGAGTGGCGCTAAGTCAAGACAGGGAAACTTCTACAGCTAGCTAAGGATGCTACGATCGTGTCGGTCACTAGAATAGCAGCCTCCATAGAAGAAAATAACTTGAGATAGGATGACGCGGTTTGGTGGTCTTTCTCACGATACAATCATGATTTTTTTGGAAACCTCTGAGCTCTCAAGGAGCGTGCCTATAATGAGTTACGTTTGTTTCTCGTTTAACATGCACAGAAATCAACAACTTGTACACGGGGCCCTTCTACTATCGCACATGTTGTTAAAATGAATTGGAACATTGTGAACTGAGAAACTACTGACTGATAGGCCTTGTGAGCTGGGGAACCTTAGAGATCGCCGTTGAAATGGTAAACCGCGGTCTGTGAAGGTTTCAAAAACTTGTTAAGCAAAAACGTTTACGTATCGAAAGAAACCCCAGTCAGTCACAAAGAAGGCTCGCTAGAGAGCTTCAGGTGTCAGATCGGAGCACCAGGAAGATTGTAAACGAAGATCTTGAGATGGTTGCAGATCGTCTTAGAGTTTCGAAAGTTTCGAGACTCGAAGTAGGTAACTGATGCCAATCAGACAAAGATGTGCGAAAACGCTTTCGGCTTAGTCGTCGTCTTGACGCGCTATGGGCAAATGAGTGCATGATTAGTCGGCAACCAAAACCAGACTCACTTCTCATCCGCCCGCCATGCACCGAAACGATCAAAGTCTTTCCCGAAGCGTCAGGGAAGCTACAAAACGCGGATGAGTGCTTGTTAAACTTGTGGCCTGTTAGTATTTATCGTTATTATTTTAGGTTCTCAAAAGTGTTGCAACAATTACGCCGAACTGTATATTCATATACAGTTCATAAACGTATTTATATATATATATATACTTATATTATTGACTAATTTCAGGTTGTCGTGAGTGGTCTCACTCGGGGCGTTGTCGGAAAGCCGGTCACCTTTGGAGGTGAGCAATTGCAATTTCGAGCTCGCTGAGATGGGCATTCTCTGAGAGGTGGTATTCGTGCTTTGGCGCATGAACTACACACAGTGCTTTTGTGAAAGAGCTGTCAGTTTGAATGTGCTGATACAATAATACTATCGTTCAAGCAATCCACTAACTGCCTACGGACGGTGATTTTCAGTGGACGCGTCGGCGGCTGGCGAGGGCACACTCGAACTAGTTGTTTCCACCAAACATGGCTCGGTACGCGCCGAGGAATCGATGCGGGCCCGGGGCATCTACAATGTCACCTTCCTGCCAACTCAGCCGGTGCCGCACTTCGTCAGTATCACGTTCAACGACGAAGATGTTCCAGGTGAGCGGAGCGGAACACTAGGAATATTAGAAGAATGCCAATTCTTGACTGAATGGTGTTGCTTTCAGCTATGCTTCGGCATCCGGCATGTAAATGTGTAGGCGTGGCTGCGTTCAGTCTATAGGGTAGGGCATTCGCCGCGTTTTCTATCACCAATTGTTGATGCCGCCTCGTAAACAATCCTAGGCCAGATTTGATGAAGTAAAATCTTCAGCTTTGGGGCAGCTTTGCGAAGCTGTCTGTCACCAAAAACCTAGACTCGGCTTCGTTTTTGGTCGAGGTGAATTTCTCGAACGCAGTTGTAAAGCCAAGATTTCTCGTTGTGTTTGCATTCGCGAATGGGAGGAGGCATGGACACGTAATATGCTGTTGATGGTGCAGCGTATTCCAGAATCCTTAATGGAAACCATATTTAGAATCGTCAGAATTCAACTCTGACCGAATAACTCCATGCTGGGCAGGCCTCGCAGTGCTTCGCAAACGCAGTGCGCACGAACCTGTGGCTGTTACTTAGGATATGTTGTACTTTAGTGGTTGTCATCGCACAAGCAGCTATAGAGCGTTACTAAGGGGCACGTTTTTCACCCTCGATCTGAACCTCAAAGAGGGAATTCAGAATCACTGAGGAGCCAAACCGTTCTAACTTGGTCAAGGAGTGTTTTACCATACTTATGCCAGTGTTCTGCTTTTTTACACTGCTTCAAGGGATCCTTTTGATGGTGCAAAGCATTTGATTTGTATTTGAAAGATTTGTATTTTGTGCGTCTTATTCTGTCGCATGGACTTTGTTATAGGCCAATATATCAGATATTACAGTGTTGGGCACTAATTATCTTATCATCTCCATGCTAAACATAAAGCCGAACAAATCACAATCTCTCATCTTAGAAGTCATTTTGTTTACATCTGGTGTTCGAATGGGTGCCGGCAAAAAGCCAAAGTTAGTATATATAAAGCGGAGACTCCAGCGCGATAATTACGTTACGAGCAGAGAGACATAAAATTCCGTTGCTGCCAAGGCACAGGTTAAACGATTTGCAATATACCTGTTGCGCAATAGGAAAGAACTTGGGCATTTTGTTCTGCGCAGACTGCTTATATGGCTATTGTGGCGGCGTGGTCTAGGGGACTAGTGCGCTAGTCATGGTTGTCATCTACCGGGGTGTCGCCGGTTCGATCCCTGTTGTTGGTCGAATTTTCTTTGAGCGATGCTCATTGAGAATAGATGATAAACCATACCGCTGAGAGTCAGCGGCCATGCTGCCACAAGGACTGTTGGGGAAACCCCGGATATCTTAACATGTCCTGCCCTCGGTGCATTGAAGATATACCTCACGTTAAGTGCCAAGCCCGTAGGGGACGGAGGATAGCCTAGAATTAAGAACAACCTCCTTAAAAAATGTTTTTAATTCTAGACTGCTTCTATGGAGTTAGATGCATTCTGCTGTAGTTTGTTTCTATAGAGTTAGATACATTTTATGTAACTGTAAATCTTGAATTACAGTACGGACGTGAGCCAATTGAAGGATATTTTTATATTATATTTATCTTGTCGCAAGGCTTCCTACTCTTTAAAACGATAAAAAAGCAAGGTCGCCGCTAATATACGTGGGTTCGAAAGCTCCTAATTGTGAGAGGGTAAGAGGCTACGCCAATAAATTTAAAACAGTATATTTTTTTACGTGTATTGTTTCTTTTATCATTTATTTTACAATAGCGAATGATCCGCGTATATAAAGAGCTTGTCCACTCATTGGCAGTTGACACATTGTCCCTTTATCGACAGAATGCAATAATTGGCCCTGCTTTGAATTGTAGTGAATGTAAGTAACATAGATGCCTTCCTGAGGAGATCGAAAGATACACAGTGTCGGCATGTAAGTATATATGTCTAAAATTCGTTTGGGGTTTTCCTTTAAAGCGCATCGCATGTATTCTAATAATTTCACATATGCATTCGAAGCGATACAAAAAAACAAGATGGAAACAGAGGTAGAAGAGAGACAGGTGCTCGGGCCGGAAAAGGCCTGATCGAATGTCCGACTGCAAACCCGGCACTGTTCACGACCTAGATAAGAATAGGTATAATAAGTATAATAGAAGTCTACGTCCAAAGTTTAAGCGGTCTAAATGCTAACTTTAGCGAGTGCAAAAAAGGTGTATTTTTTCAATAACTGCTTGATATATATATATATATATATATAGTAGCCAGCCGTCGCCGGTCGAGATAATTATCACGTTTGCTCAGCTGAATGATGCTCCGACTTCTTGTCCCGTTAGGTAATTGCGTCCGTGCGGTAGTACCTGTATCCAGCGCCGGACGGCTAGTGCTGTCTCAGAATAGATGCTAACGTACCTAACTACTGAGCTGAGGAGCGCTGGCCTATCATTGCCGGCTTGCTTCTATCATTATCATTGGTTTGCGACGCATGAACGACTCCTAAGGGAGCCGTTGCCATTGATTGAACCGTTGTTGACAACGGTTGATTGCGGCTGTGGCAACGGGCTGCGTGAGGCGGCCTCATTGAAGAAGACGTCTATGAGCGCACACAAAAACAAAATAATCATCATACTAGTAGGCTAGCACATCCGGCGTCCACATTCACCTGCATGGATGATAGAGCTATCAATAACTACATTGACGGATACGTACGACTCGCATCATCAGAGTCGCTCTCGCGTGCGGCGTGGATTCGGCACAAGTCGTTCGTGATCGCGAGGCGATGAGAAATCTGAACGCATTGATGTCGGTCGCCGATATCTCTTCTCACCCCAATTTTCCTGGTTCTTTTAAGGAACTGCGGGGGGGGGGGGGTGCACAAACACTTCAATCGTCACGTCCGTCTGCATTCAAAGTCTTGCTGCTAGTTACCATTACGGCAGCAGCGGCTCAAATTCCCGCAAGCGCTGTCTTCGTCATTATCATCATCATGACGCAGCTTAACCAGTAGTGCTTAAGCCGGCACCGTTATTATAGGGGTGTCTGCCCAAATATTAGCCGGATCTATCGGCCAATGAGAGCTGCGTATTGAGACGACGTCGAAAATCACAACGTCTCTGTGCATGTTCTTCATTACTTCCTATTTTCTATGATCAAGGAATTAGATATATAGTGGCATAGCTGCTCGTACTCGGATAGTTCATTTAATTACTACTACTACTACTACTACTAAGTAATATAAAGTTTTTGGGCTGACCCTCAGCCAAGATTTAACGTCCACAGAACTGTTTTTTCCCATTGCTTCATAGACGGACCCCCATAAACACAAATGTGCAACGGTTGGGCTCGAACCCGCGCACCTGTTATGTGTCGCCTCCAGTTGCGAGGCGCAGATTTACTCCACCACGCCACCGAGTACTACTACTACTACTACTACTATTTGTTTTTTTTTATTGATATATATGATACAACTAGATTTCATCTAGGAACTACTGTGAAGGTGAAAAATTGAAGATCTTCTTCTACATGATCCGTTCTTTTGCGTCTTCTACGAGATTGCCTGAGGCTGTCATCGGCGCATCCTTTCTCGTTCCATCTCCAGCAGCTCGTTCTTCCGTCTCATAACGTTCTCCACCAGGCTCAATCTCTGTTCCCACTTGCGTTCGTCCTTAAGCACGGCGGCGACTAGGTCTGCCATCGGCGTACTCGGGGACTCTGCTGCTGCTGCGACCAGTGGTTCTGTTCGAGCGTTCTCTAGTGCTGGGCAGAGAAGAGATATTGATGAGTGATGTCAACGACCTCGCCAGTTTCGCACGTGACACATTTCGAGTCCGGAGCGTTCCCTATCCTGCGCAGATATTTCCGGAAGCATCCGTGCCCCGCCTGTACCTGTGTCAGGTAATAGGTGACGTTTCCCCGGTTTCACAGTTGTATAACAATGGTTTCATCAAACTCTTAGTTTTTCACCTACAGCATCTTTTTTTGGGGGTAAGGAATAGGCTTACGCAAGAGCCGCAGTCGACCAAGAACATGTCTTTTTACTAAACGCCGAACGCCTAATAGTCAGTTCTATATTCCAGGTAGGGCGTGGCAAATGTCGGTAGCCCAGCCAAACTAGATGCGAAAGCACAGGATTTATACACTTTATTTCGATAAGAATAGGGTTTTTATTTTTATTTTCTATGTTTAAAGCATTCCGAAAGTTCAATTGAAAAAAAAATAGACTCCCGTCGTACATGTAACGTTCAGAAAATCAGATGTTGCACACATATTCAAGGTTTTTGTGCGTTCACTGCAACTACAACGGACATAACGTCGATGAAATGACGCCGCCTGAACTGACCCGTGATTTAACGTCATACCCCATTCTTGCAAAGTCGGTCCCTAGGCAACTGTTTTGCTATGGAAGAGTTGTCTTTTATAAGGGCAGTGGATAGTCTATCACCGCGGAAGGCTAGCAAAACCAGACAAAACGGTGGCTCTTGCTTAGCACTTTAGTCAGAAAGACCGCTATTTGGTTCAGGGAGAACAGAGATGTAGAACGGAAAACGTTGTTTGATCAGGAATGCACAGTAGATGACGTGACATTATTTTTATTAATATTAGTCGCTGTTGTAACCCGAGTTCCCATCAACATGAGCAGACATTAGTTGGTGGCGACCGAATGGAACAATCCGCCAGCAAGATCAGATACCACACAAACTACGATTCAGACTTCGATTTGGCGCTTTTCTGTCATCCTATTTATCGGTGAAACCAAGATTATGGCACAGGATCGCTTTTGCCGTTAACACCAGTGACCTGTTTTACAGTTGTTTGTTATAATCCTTTATTTACCCTGACGATGTTGATAAATAGTAAAGGAATATGAGGTATACCATATATATATATATATATATATATATATATATACATATATACATTTCGTCTACTATTTATCCACATCGTCAGGATAAATAAAGGATTACAGCACAATAACTGTAAACATAATACATGAGGCAGCTCGAGATTAGAAAAGCCCCAAGACAAAGACTTGCCCTTTGTTTAAGTGGGGGGGGGGGGGGAAGCGAAAACGGTTTTCCTATTTAGTTGTGTAATTAGTGTAGCTAGTTGGGCGAGATTTCTAGTAGATTGTATTTACTGTTTGCCGTCGGTATTGACATGTTGAACTATTTGCCTTTTATAACGACTATATTTTATTGTAGTTTATTGACAACATTTTGCCTTTTTACATTTGTTTTTTTTAAAGATGTTCCGAAAGGCAATTGCCCGTGTACGGTTTTATCGTGTCATGGCAAATTTTAATCCACTCCGGCATTTACCTTGTCTAAATTGGAGACCATGCAAACCAATTTAAGAGTGGCCGGTCTGGGTCTCAAACCCAGTCCTCCCGAATGCAACGCAAAAGCTTTGCCACTTAGCCATCTTGCTCGGTGGATTTTCCTAGTGCACTTTAATTCAAGCGAAATATAGATGCCACACCACGCTGTACCAGTGTGTCGGCTATTAGTAACGCCTGTGCTAGTACGAAACCGCTTCAATAAAAGACCAAAAACGCATCATTTCAAACAGCTGGTCCCACAGCCACAGACGTAAAACTCCAAGCTGTTCTAAGCTGAGCTCAGTTTGTTTAGGAACGTAACTTAGCAGCAGCTGTACAGTCCGGTGTGCATTCCCACGTAGACGTTGAGATGGCTCTGATATTGAGCGGGTTTGTTTGAGAAACTGCGGCTTTCAAAGCGGTGCCGGTTTAGTATAAGCACCGCGGATCACGGAGCCACCGCTTCTAGCATTCCTTTTGGCTACGCATAAATACGCTAGAATGCATAAATAGACGGAATGGAATTTGATTGGTCAGTCTATTGCGGTTGGTTGCTCGTGGCTAGTGTTTGCGTCCGTCACCTGTTGAAAGCCTGCTGTCAATCTAAAGTTGCGTTCGCTTTAGAAATCGAGAGGAACCGTATTCCCGGTGTTGGCACGTATCATTCGTTTGCAAGTATTGTATAGTGTAGGGAGCTCGTGGATCGACTGATACAACAATGTACTAAACTTTCGGCAAATATTTGTCGAGTTAGAGTCAGTATGCGTTTAGTGAAGATCGGAACACCGTTAATTTGGTATCAAAATGACACCTGTTAATTGTGCATTTATTTGGTTGTTCTACGGACGTTGACGAAATCATTTAGTTTCCACGTTATTGAACGTAAAAGTTAGAACAGTGCGTATTCCAGAACCCAAATTTTTGCAAACCGTTTCTAATGTGACTATTTGCCTTGTAGTCAGCATAAGACGAAGCAGAAGCTCCTTTCATTGTGGTGATGAGGCTATATATATATATATCTTTTCTGGGTGAAACGACGAAAGACGGGCGGGAGAGAAGAGGGTCCCCAACGATCACTGAGACTTCTGCGTATATTAGCGCTGAATGTATGCTTTTTAATGCGTACGGAGACATGGTCCCTGATACCCTCACGCCCTGGGCTGCCCTAGTGTAAGCATGAGCATTTTAGAACAGCCGACTGGGTGACATAAATGTTATCATGGCGAATTAAAATTGCGTGGTTATAGAGGACGAAGCAACTTGACCACCATAAACGTAAATACCGCAGTGGTAGATATTACGCTCAAGCTTATGGAGAAACTGACGAGACGCGTTCAGAAAGTAAGACAGAAACGTCTCGCAGTTGTAGCAGGAGATATGAATGCGAAACTTTACCTGCCCACGGATGCGAGAACGGAGGCACTCTACGAGACCATACCGGCATGCGGCTTCTGGATAGAGAATAATTCGGATTTGCCAGCCATCAAAAGTACAATGGGGAAATCGACCATTGTTGTGTTCGCAGCCAATATAACGGATAAGTACGTGCATTTCTTAAGAGAAGATCACCAATTGAGGAAATAAGCTGATTCAATAGCTTATATACCAATAGAAATAATTGTTACTGTTCACATGTTTCACTGGCATTATTAGAGATGACGACTCGTGTTAAAGTTTGTCAAAAGAAGTCGCCGCTGACAGAAAATACCAGAACGTCGAGTGCTGCAATGGGCCACCCACCAAAACACAAAACAAGAAATTTGTGAGCGATTCGACGTTTACACCCGATCCATCCTCAGTTACGAGATACGGTCCCGAGGACCCTGCCAAGACCCACATTGAGCGGGTCGTGGCAGAAAATGCAATGAAGTGTCATGCTGGAGGGATACTTCACCGTGCAGGAAGTGGTACGGGCCATACAATTGCGACTTCTGAGAAACAATGAGCCCAGACGGGGCAGCATCTGTTACGACCGTCTCCAGCATGCAGCAGCGGCAGAGGCGCCTCAGTGGATGGATCTATTCAAAAAAGGTCTTTACCATATACCTGAAAACTGCACGTAGCGTAGCGTGTAGTACGTCATGTCGCTTATTTCAAACGGCAAAGAGAAACAACGGACTGAGTGAACTTGTTCCTGGCTGGGCATCGCCAAGAAGAGCTAGGCATATAAATAGCTAGAAGGATTTTATGGTCGGCCATTTGACCTCATTTGTCGGATGCAAAAATAGTAAAGTGCACTCTCTGAAGAGCAACAGGGTTTCAAAGATCAGAATCCGACGTTAACGACAATGTGTGCAGTTCTCCTCACAGACATTGAGTGGGCATTGGCGCGGAAAGGCCCATTCCTGTACACTGTGTTTGTGGACTTTCGTGCCGCGTTAGACTCGGAATCACGAGCACGTGCGCTGCTAGTCAAGATTAGAGTCCTTAGGTGTGTTCTAAAACTCCTAAAGGATATACTACGAGCCAATCAAATTCTGTTTAGAAAAGTGGACAGGATAGCAGAAAGCACCCCTGTAGAACACAGAACCAGCGTTGCGCAGGGCGACAACTTCAGCCTTCTGTTGTTTGCGCTTAGTATTGCAGACCTACGACGCCGCAAACAAAACCGACATTCGACCGATATATTGTAATGATTGCGGACGTTCCACCTCCAGCAGGCGCTATCTCCATTGGCAGCTTATATAAGAAAATTCGGCTTCGAGATTAATACGAGGTAGCCATGAACATCAGGTACGCAGGCTGGCTAGCACATTTGATCTTTTGCACACATGGTGTCACAATATTTACTAAGGCATCCGTGGACTGTGAATTTTTACTATAATATGTACATTCGTCCTAGCTCCTTTATGCTCTGAGTTCAGCATTGCCCTTGCGGTGTAAAACTCTCACGACCAACGATGTGAATTTACACTGGGATCTCTCAGAAGGCGAAGTACTTTTTAACCTCCTCCACAAATAGGTGGGGGTGTCTAGACACTAGCAAATAAGCAAGTCCATCATATGCAAACGTTTGTAAGCCAAACATCCGTTTCAGAAATGCAGGTTTTCCAAAGGTTTTTCCGATGTAAGAAACTTAGTCGCCCATAGCAGCTGCATGTCGTGTGGCGGCGTGCTAGCTTCATATTGGTATGCTTCTAATTATGAAAACTCAATGTGAGTGAAATAAATGTGGTGCTGATATTGTGCTATGTATAAGGAAAAAATTGTCTAGCACTGTCGTGAGTAAAAGGATGTGCGGGCTTTTAAGCGTCGTTGACGAAGCCATCGCATTCCGCGCTCTTTCTTCAATGTGCGCAGCAAAGGTCTTGACTGAGAGGACCCGCGCGATATATAGACATATGACGCTATAAGGAAACTTCAACTCCTACCCGTATAGTCTGAGCGAATAAGCATGGTAGTGAGTACGACCCTATCTCGTAAACTTTGCTATATGTATTTATATATATATATATATATTTTTTTTTTATTGTCCCGTAAGGCTCGTGTACGATTTTTTCATGTCATGGCTGATTTTTAATTCATTCCGGCATTTACCTTGTCTAAATTGGGAACCATGAACACCAATTTAAGAGTGGCCGGTCTGGGTCTCAAACCCAGGTCTCCCGAACGCAAGGCAAAGGCTTTGCCACTAAGCCATCCTGCTCGGATTATATATATATATATATATATATATATATATATATACATTTATATAGGGTGCAGCAGCTAAAACTGCCGTATCTAGAGAGCAAAGACGTGTGGGTAATACCTATATGTCGTTGCCTGGCTAACTCGCTCACGTAGTGTTTTATCTGATGAAGTAGACTAAGGCGACCGAAAGTGAAGCTTCCGCGAAACACTATCATCGATAGGCCTTGATATATATGTTCCTTTAATTTTATATATGTACTTGTTACCTACATATGTGTTTGGGCATAGTCGAGCAAGTATGTTCTCTATCATAGGCGGCTTGACTTATGACAGAGCGCGCTCAATCGACAGGAATTGTGCAGCCCAGACTCCTGCCTGGGTCTTCAGATCCAACACATAGAGGAAGGCAGGAATCCGTCAGGAACCGGTGTACCATAACGTCTGCTTACATACATGCCCCGCGGGGCCAAAATTCTACTATATTTAAGCTACCGGCAGCGGACAGTAATATAGCTTCCTTATACCCAGAGGAAAGAAAGGTACTAAATTTGAGTTTTTGTCTTCTGACTAACACTCATGGTTTTTCATTCAGTTTGTTCGAATAAGCTAAACTTCTGATCTGATCAGGCATCACTTGTCGCATGCTTGTGATCTCTAAGGCATTTAACGATGTAACAACGTTACGGCAAACTAAATAACGGTTTTTTGGATATTTCACGATAGTACCGTATCGCTGGTCTGGCAAGGCTATATTTTTGTGCCAGACCAGAGGTGTAAATAAATAGACGCTAGCGGGCCTATTGGGTCACCGTGTGTTCACTCGATATTTGGTCTTGCTGTAGTATTAATCCAGTAGCCGTTTATGATGCGCTAACCATCATATCAAGGGTGGATTCGTACATTATTAATTCGTCTTCAATCATGCAGTGCTATATATATATATATATATATATATATATGCAAGCACTTCTTGTCGCCGATTGTTTACATGTGCTCATAGGATACAATCGTCTGTCCAATTCAGCGAAGTTTGACAGCGAATATGCGAGAGCCAATTAGGAGACTCAACGAGTGTGCTTTAACGTTTAACCTATGACGTTCAGCCTTCATTCCTCTAGGATTATATTCAACGAAAATGCCGAGCTTTTGCTAAGGCTGCAACCGCGATCGTTGTTCGCAATTTCGCAACAAACACTGCGACAATTGCTAGTCCACATCCATCGCTGTCGTCAATTTTGCCTTCTGTTTGCCGTCGTCGTTGAAAAATCGTACAACGGTGTTTTTCCGACTTTTTTTTTTATCGCTGGTTGGCGGCGAGGCATCGATTACTTATGTAACGAATTGCCCGTCCGCTTTCATGTCGTTTCTTCAAAGCAAGCACGCCCGTCGATGATGTGACGTGTGTTATTTTTTTCTATCGTTTTTGCCCCTATGTACACGGTGTTGCGTTTGACAGTAGACCAGTTGATGATACGTAATCGTCGAAGCCCACCTTGTGGGTGGGCTTCGTCGTGGGTGAGCGTTTTCTCAATATGCATATATTTCCTTCTCTATTTTTCTATCTCTAGCTCGCTTTCTACAGCGTCTAGAAATAAAAACATTTTTAGGGCTATTTTTTTTTCAAATCTCTACTGCGTTTGGACCACTGGGCTCGGGTGCACACCTTATGCTACCGATGAGTTTCCGTTTCTGCCGACACGATCCGACCAGTCTCATGTGCCAAAACCACCCAAAATGGCTATCAAGCGACAACATCTTTCTTCAGCGACTATTCGCCAGCTTCGGCGGATTACTTCGGTGGATTGGGCTGGTTGGCGTTGTTGTCTCGTCGGCCGCGGAAGGAGGGACAAGTCACGCTGTGTCACGCGAAACTGGTGGTACGTAGTCGCCGTCGCCTCCGCCAACGCTGCAGGTGCAGAGCAGAAACAACAATAGTGGCTAAACTTGTCGGGAAATTCTTTGCATGCCATTCGGAAGCTTTTCTGTCCGAATTGTTGATGTTGTTTCTGTTTTTGCTATCTCTGTTGTTGTCCCTGTTGTTGTCGTTTCTGTTTTTAATGTTGCTGTCGTTTCTGTGTTTCTTATTGTTGTTGTCGTTTCTGTGTTTCTTATTGTTGCTGTCTCTGTTCTTAATATTGTTGTTGTTGTGTCTGATTCTGCTTTTTTGTTGTTGTTGTCGCTGAGGTTGGTATTGCTGTCGCTATAGACTTCAATCATGGCGACATGACAACGGCTGCGAACCCGATCCCTCAATTGAGCCAAGCTGTCTTCGCGCTCTAATGGCTGTCCGTGTAGATCGTTCTCTTGATTTCTTTCTCGCGTTCACTCTCTCCCGATTCTCCTCAATTCCGATTCCACTCTCTTTCTCTCCTTCTGTCTGTCTCTATCTGGCAACTGCAATGGGCAATGTTACCGGGTCCCGCCGACCGACGATGGAAGTGAAGTCAAGCCCCACTGGGCATCAAAGCCGTCAACGCCGGCAAAGAAGAAGAAAAACAACCCCAAGAAGAAAAAGATGACGAAGCCAGTTCAGCTGGTTGTCTGTCTTCAACGCCTGAGTCGTCCGTTGGCCTGTCTATAAGTCAGTCTGCCGATATGTTAGTCTGTCTCCATTACTTCACAGTTTTCCCCCTCACAGCTATGATAAGGTGCTGTTGTTGTCGTCGTTGTCGTCGTCATCATCATCATCGTTATTATTGGTGCTGTTGCTATTATTGTTGTTTATCTTCAATTCGACTTTTGGCGGCTGGCTGATGGCGCTGTGCGAACGGGCGAAGCAACCGAGCATTGGGTCGAGCAATTCAATGAACGGGTGTGCGTGCCTTAATATATATATATATATATATATATATATATACATATATATATATACTCGTATATATATATATTGAGGTGCACGTACGCAAGGGCGTCAGTGTAAATATGCTCGTCTCCTCTCCGCCTGACGCCCGAACGGTAGCTCTAAGCTCTGACTGTCAGAGGCTCCGTACAAGTCGAGCTCTTTTTTTTCGTTTTTGCTGCCTTGGCAACGGCCAACCAGCATCGTCGGTGACCACACCATGCGACAGCTACTGAGACAGCGTCCACTGTCGCCGGCGTCAAGATCGTTACCTCCTACGTATCGTATCAGCCGTGGCGTGGGGGTGGCGGCGAGGGCGGCAGCGAGGGCGGCAGCCCAAACTGACGCTACTCGTGTTTAGCATCACCGTGAAGCCTCACCGCAATGGCGATGAAGAACACCACACGTCTTACGCGCATACTCTCACACCCACACACACACACACACACGAAAACGCGACTCATGTCACAAAGGATCTGCGAGGGCGAGCAAAGATTGACGCAAAGGGTCTGATGCTGTTGCTGCTGCTGCTGCTGCTGCTGCTGCTTCGACGCGCGTCACGAGAAGCTCCGAGCTAGGTCCGCCACAACCGACCGACGTCAGAGCGTCGGCGTCAGTCAATGCGTCGACAACCGATACTATTCGCCCGGCCGTGCGACGGCGACCAGAGACGTGAGAGAGGAGAGAGACAAAGAGAAAACAGCATCAGCAACAATACCGGCAACAATGACAATTCATAACGTCAGCGACAACAACAACAACAACAACAATGGCAACAATAACAACAACATTAGCAACAACAAGAACTTCAACAACATCAACAGCAGGAACAACAGCACCAGTAACATAAACCACACTAATAACAACAACATCAATACCATAAGCATCAATAATACCAACAAAGAGCAGCAATAACAGGAACAACAACAATAAAGCAATGGCAACAGCAACAACAACAACCCATAGAGCTCCCATTGCGTCGGTCGCCACCTCTGTCAGAGCCGTCGTCGCTGCTCCAGTATCGGGCATAGTAGGCCGGTAACAGGGCCGCCCTGTTGTTGCCTTTGCCTTATCGCAAAGGCCATCAAAGCCAACAACGAATGGCTGTCGATTGGTTGGTCGGTCGGTAGCGGTAACGATTCACATTGTGCGAGAGCCGGGTGCCGGCTTCCCTTTGGCTGGTTAACAAGAACAACAACAGTAGTAGTAGTAGTAGTAACAGCAACAACCACAATAAGAAGAACGACAACGACAACAACAACAACATCATCAACCGAAACAACATAAACAACAGTGACTGCAACAGTAACAACAATAATAATAATAATAATGACTGCAGCAGCAACAATAGCAACGGTAACATCAACAAGAATTGGACAAATAGAAAATCAGGACAAGAAGCGGTAGGAAAAAAAGAGAAGAAAAAGAATAAGAAAAATAAGAGCGAATGAACGAACGAACTTTCTTTTACTCGACACCAGTCGAACAGAGGTAGTTAATGGCTGACGGTTGGATCCGGTGGAATCCGGACGCTCGAAAGTGGCCGCATCGATGCCTACCAATTCAGCTGAGCACGAGACGCCAATCGACGTCGATCCGTAAAGGCGATTTGCGAGCAGGGACTCGGACAACAAGCATTTACGCTCTCGTTAGTGCTGCTGCCGCTGGTATTGCGGCCGCTGCTGCTAGGGCAGCACAATCCGTGTTGAAAAGGTCACTAGAACCTGTTACTACTGCCTTTAGTTATTGCTAAAGCTACGGCTTTCTACTACCATTGCTAGAATTACCGCCACTTACGACAACAACAGCAGCAGCGGCATCAGCGACAACACCAACAAACAGAAGCCGAAGAACAACTTCTCGCCGCTGCTTTTGCAGGCCAACGAGCGGAACCATTAGGGGCATTAATCGGTGCATAACAACAACAGCACCACTAACACCCCCACCACCACATCAGTAGCGATGATTTGTTCCGACCTTGTCAGACCAAGTCGCGCGCTATTTGCCGTCAGACACTCCGTTATGAAGTCTAAGCAGCCTGTTGTTGTTGTTGTTGTTGTTGTCGTTGTTGCCTTTCTCAATATCGTTTCGGCCTCCTCGCAGCGGGTTTAGTCTCGCCGCTCGATATGAGCTATCCCTTACCCCCCCCTAGTGAGTGAGGAGAGCCCCACGTCGGTGGATTGACGTCTATACGTCTCCGAATAGAAGGAGGCCTTTTACCAACTAACGGGTCTGTTGCGGTCGGTTCAATAGTGCGGTGTAGAATCAAGCACACAGATGAATTGCTCACTTGTAGCGCTGTATGTTTGCTTACGTCTATCAGACGCAAGTAGTCGACAAACGTGTTCGTTAGATCGGAGATATTAATCGCAAAAACGCCACCGTTCTTTCCACCGTCTCGATCTCCGTACTCTACGAGCAACGAGCAAAAGCAAAGATGAAGAAGCCTGCGTCCGCCACGTCCGCCTGGCGCGAATGAGCTTCAAACTAAACTCCCAATGCGAGTTACGCAAAGGCAGATAGATAGATAGATAGATATGCCTCTCCTACACAGCGCCTCACCTACACCAGGGGCGGCGGCGGCGGCGCTGGCGACTTCCAGCGAATGAAGCGAATGACTTCACTTGACTGAGAGAGTTAGTTGCCTCGTTACTGTGGCGTCGGCGACCACACAGATGTCGTCCTGTCGCCTCGTTCGGCTGCGTCGCCATTCTCGTCTCGACATGCTTCTGCACCCTTCGGCACCGACTGAATAAGCTCGTAAGACTGCGGCACACGAGTCCGTCGGTCCTGGCTGTCCTGCTGCAGATCCGCCACAGCTCATGCGGTGCGCACACATACTGTTATCGACGGTGGCACGGCCACCAGATATCTAGGCAGATGTTGTGTGCTAGAAATCTCGACAGATGGTCGGTGAGTGTGTGATAGCCGCCAGATAGTGCATCCGAGAAATATAGATGCAGATGTGTGCAAGGTGTGAAAGATAGACGCAGCAAAGGAATAACCGTTTGTGCACTGGTGAACGTGGATGTCCCCGGACAATGAATGGCGTGGCGTGGCCATTATCGCGGATCGTGTATCGCGCCCTGATGTAACCCTGACGACCCGTGGCGGGAAGACTTCGCTTCGAAGACGATACACGATTTATTATAGTCAGTCAACGACGGTCATTGTCAACTCATTCATGCAGTGAACACACAGAGGCATCATCCGGCCGGTCGCCGCAAGCAAGCAAGCAACAAGGATAGCGATGACAGCGGCGATGTCTGCTGCAGAAACGACTTCTGAATATAGTCGTACCACCGCCTACAAACTGGTTAGGCGGAACCTGTGTAGCTAAAGCGTGACTTAAGCGTGCCCTGTTGTTTTGTGATCGCTACCTGTTCTGCCTTTGTTGCGATTCATAGCGACTGATGATCCGCCCACTGATGATGACAAAAGAAGATTGTCAACAGTCTTGGCGTGTCATCGCTTACTGCCTTGCCGCGTCGCCCACGATTGGCCGTGTTCTTCTACGCGCACGTTTGAATGCTGTGGCCACCGCACTAGCGTTGCGATAACAACTGGTGTTTGATTGATGTTTCATTGTTCTGCCAAGATTTGGGATCTGGGAACCCGAGGATGCACAAGTTCGTTTTTTTTTCGTTGGCAAGCCGAGCGTGTGACCTGCGTGCAACCTTTTTAAAGGTCCTCTGTAAGTGACTCTTCCTTCCTGACGGTCCTCTGACCGGCGGTGACCGCCATAGCGACGACAGTGTGTCGAAGTGAAGTTCTGGCATTCGTCGTTGACTTCTCCCTCGCATTGAAGATGCGCGAAAGAGCAGCGCTTCCAGCCGGCTGGCTTGTGGTGCCCACCCGACGTTATGGTACGAAAGCGCCATTCGGCTCATTTCAAGTTACGACCGACGCAAATGTCGAAGCCTCGCTGCTGTACTGTAGAAGGAAACTATATATATATATATATATATATATATATATATATATATATATCGAGTATATATATATATATATTTTTTTTTATGATCTGCTAATTGACGATATGGAAGAGGCAGTCGATTGATGGGCTTGCTACTGGCCGATATGTTTCTACTTCACCAACGTAACATAACTGCACAAACAAACAAACGGAAAATGTACACCGTGCGATTGTACTTATGCGCAGAATTGAACGACTGCACTCCGCATTGAAGATGCTACACTATGAACACAGTAAACTTTTGCTACGATTGCACGAAGTGGAGAAAGCACTTGGCAGGCAAAACATTGCCGGATTTATGTGATTTGATATAAAGCAAATATGTTTCAGTGCGACTTGTTTTCTGCTGCGAAGTGTATTGACGTTTACATTGAAGAGCTAATGCACGAGGTTTGCCTTGGATTAACATTTTATTATGTGTTTTTTTCGTACTTGGAAAGGCTTTCTAATTATCGGGAATTTTGTTAACGTTAGATTTCAACCAAGGTTTCCGCACGAATATGTTTTTTTATAAATGATTTACTATTTGTCGATCTTGCTTAACATAAAGAGCCTTGTATGGAGCATTATGGACACGTCTATAGAACTGTCTTTTATAGTTTTTACTATGAAACAACATTGGGGCGAATGTTGGTGATAGCACATGCTACCTTCGAACTATTTTGCAACTAGGACTGTCATAAAGCGCTAATATAATAAGTTGTGGGTTTACTCCGTTGGGCAGATCCGGTTATTAACACGGCAAGCCTCTTGTATACTATATAGATGTATACTATAGTAGATAGTATGCGTTGGCAACGCTCAGAAATAATCACAAATTGTTTCGCCTACTCGACGACCCCGTAACATATTTTTGGATTATTTTAACTTTTTTTTATACATATCATTTAGATTTCTACGTTATATGTATCTATATATATATATATATATATATATATATATATATATATATATATATATCCACGCACGGCAAAACCATTAAGTTAGCGGGTTGCTCATTTACAAATCAGTCATTCTTCTGTTTGATAAACGTTTTGCCATTATTGGGACATTTTAAAATGTGCCCTATGTAGTTTTCCTTAGAAGAACAGCGTTCGGCGCCAGGTCCTCGATCTCGTTTATGGATCATTGATTCATTGATGTTGCATGACGAATGACGTGCTATTTGCTTTGACTTGTCTATAGCTGGGAAAATATGCGTGCGTGTGTGTGTGTGTGTGTGGATGTTGAAGCACTAGTTCGACGTTATTTCACTGAAAAAAGAAATGCTCGTCAAGGTGAAACAGGGTTGTGTCCATTGACATGTTTGGTAGCTTGTCGACTTCGATTCGCCTCGGATACATCGCAGCCCGGGTGTTGTGCAACGTGCATGATCGATTAGCTTGGCGACAACTGTAAAGGTTGTAGAGCCGAGAAGATGCGCTTTTTCATCGCTTTTTTTTTGTTGTGTGAGCGTTTGAGCGCCCCCCCCCCCGTCTGTGTATGCAATTTCTGTGCATAATAGGTTTCATAGAAAACGCGAAAAATCAACAAGCAACTGGGCGCTACAACAAACATACGAACCCGCTGCCAACGCCGCGCTCGTAGGCTAAAAACTAGCGATCAAACAACCAAAACATACTTGAAAAGAATGAGGTAAAACTATTATTACTATTATTATTATACATCGATGGCACTCTGACCGATTTGACTGTAAGCATTTTGTTGCATTTCGTTTTCGCTATTTCGACATTAATACGAGTAACAACAATAACAGTAACAATAACAGTCCTATAGTGAGCGACAATGACGGGTCGTCGTTGTAATTTGGGGGTCGGTAATTTTGTACCCCCTCACCCCCCCCCCCCCCGCCTCCCGGGGGAGAAACGAACTGCCAAAACAACCACCAAGCGCATTGGCCTGCTGGTGACCTTGCCAAATTACAACGCTGGCCCGTCCGTCATTGGATCAGTACAGGACTGTTGTTGAGCACGTTGTGTCGTCACAGCTCCCCTTCGGTCAGTGTTCTGAAGGAACGCTACTGCCTGCAACGAACGATGGGGGTGTTACGCCTAACGCGGCGAGTCGACGGCATCGTGTGTGGGGTAGCTGTGTGGCGTGTCACGCAACACTGACCGCAAGCAGCACGCTGGCTTTGAGACACGTAGCGACGACGCGGCTATTAACATGCAGTAGCCGCCAATGGTTGATTGGGGGGGGGTATGTGAGATTTTTCAAGTTTCAGAAATTTATGTGTATAAACAAACATATAGACACCCCCCCCCCCAACCAGCACACACGCACACAGCCATATAGTTGCGTCTTGCCTTGTTCTTCTGCAAGTCGGATAATTGTACCTTGTTTTTTTTTTTACCGAGGCATTATCAGAGCTGGTGGGATTTTGCCATTAGATGTTGTATAGTATTGGTGCCGTTCCGCATCATTTGTATGGCATTACTAGTGTAGCCTTTAACTTTGTATGGCATTCGTTTAGTCAAAACATGATTTTTGTTGATATTTCGGTATTGAGGGATCTCTAGGTTACGACTTACAAACGCTGAGCTAAGACATTTGCTTAAACAAATGCATCCCGGCGACAAAACGTGTTTTGACAAGCACGCGGCTAGCGCTTGCTGCACAAAAGAAGAAAAACAAGATGGTACATTAAAGAAGAAGAAAATGATGAATGAAATCTGAGGGATCGGAGATAAATTGTATTGTTACTTGCTTTTTTTCTCTAAAAACTACAAAGGTGAAACAAACGAATTAGCACTCGGCGCAATACATTCGGCATATAAAATAATGTCACTTTTGTATTGTTTTCGTTGCTAAATAGTGTCATTGCTTTATCGCGTGTATATATACTATACATATATATATATATATATATATATATATATATATATATATATATATATATATATATAATTGTGCGTGCTCTTCTTTGATCACACAATGGTCTTGTTCAATTGAATCCAGGGGTCTATATATGTAGCATAATAGTCGCACAGGGGATATATATATAAGCCTGTGTTCGTGTTGCACTGCGTATTATTCTCTGATCAGTGTAAAAGTAGTAACACTTTAAGTACACGTGGTAACCGTTCTCCTTATAGGAAATCCTTTCAAGATGGAAGTTACCGATCCGCAACAGTTAGAAGGGCGTGCCGGATCGGGAGGCAAACGAGGTACCGTTGAGGTTCGAGGCGAGAAAAAAGCTGTTGTTGGTGTGCCGAGTACCCTCGACGTCGAGGCGCCTGGTGAGGTATCTGCCCGCATTACCGCTCCCAGTGAGAAACAGATCGAGAGCACTGTTACTCGAGTGGGATCGACGAGTTCGAGGTGAGCTCCGCGACAAAAAACATTGATATTGCTTTAACTTACTTCACTCTTTAGTCAATTAGTCGTACATATTTCTACTATACATCCCAGTGATCCCATGAATTCAATCTGTATAGTTCTCTGGTTTTTAGTTCACACAGCGCCCCCAACGGAGAGAAAATTAGAGGTGCTCTAAACGAATGGAGACCCTTATTAGCGTTTTTTATGCAAGCTAGTTGTTGTGTTGTATAACAATAACATTAAAGAACTAAGAATCAGATCGACGCGCACGCTGCGAAAAAAAGGCTTTCTGCTATAGTTGTGGATTGGAGTTTATTTGATTTTGCGACGTTTTGACGTTTCTCTTTTCGGCTGCTTGTTTTCTGTGTGTTCGGGTGGCATGGCATGCGTACAGGGTCGAGTATACGCCAACTGAGGTCGGTAGTCACACAGTGGAGATATTTCACGCAGGACAACGCGCCAAGTCCTTCCACGTGGCTGTTTGTGATCCTAGCCGTCTTCGGGTGCTGGACTTGGAGGACGGCATTGTCAATAAACCGCAAGCCTTCAGAGGTAACGACTAAATGCTGACTTTTGGGTCGCTATGGGTGCACAGGTCAGGCAAAGCAAATTTGAGTTCCTGTAGTTCGCACTGGAGCTAGTCGTGTCAATTATTGCATACTGATTGATCGCGACTAGAGTTCAGAAGAAGACGATTAGAAATGAAACGATAATCTACGCGCTCCCTACGAGTGTTTTACGAATAAAAAAAATGCGAATAAAACCATATGTATAACACCTATAAACACATGTATAACAAAAGTTCATTCCTATATTCATGTGTGTGTGTGTTTGTGCGTGCGCTGCTAAAGTTGACTCAAGTCGCGCTGGAAAAGGTCAGTTGGCCATCTCGATTAGTGTCCACGGCAAGGAGGTTCCGCATCGGATTCAGGAGTTGGCCGTCGGAGTGCACCGAGTGTCGTTCACTCCGGCTAAAGACACGCCCCACGCTATTGAAGTCAAATTCAATGGCTTTGAGGCGTCCGGATTTCCGCGAGTGATCGGTGTTCGCGATCCTGCCCGCAGTATCATTGTGCATGGCGCCACGCTCAAGTCGGCGCACGCGGGGCGTCTCAGCAAGTTCTTCATCGAGACCGGAGGGTTTGGCGACGCCAAGGACTTTGACATTCTCATCTCATCGGCTGTCAATTCACCGCTACCCGTCAAATGTTTCCTGCAGAAGGACAACAGCCTCATGGTCGAATGGCAGCCACATGACATAGGTACGTTTATGGCATGTATTGTCGACTTATTGTGGCAGCCCTGGATACCATAGTCGACGCTACGCTACCCAGAGCTCGCAGCGATCGTTCGTATATTTGCACCTATGTGCAAATATACGATCCCACCCTCTCGTATAAAAACAATGTCACAAAGCACGAACTTCGTGATCAAGCGTGTGGTTACCGTATAACAAAACAGTATAAGTTAAAACGTACATAAAAAGTTAAAATATATATATATCATGACTAGTAAGTCATAATGATAGCAATACATTATGTTAGCACAATTAACATACTGAGGTAATCTGATCTGTCGTTTCAGGACAACATAAAATTGAAGTTCTGTATCAGGGCGAACCAGTAACGGGGTCACCATTCAATTGCCAAGTATTCGATGCGACCAAGGTTCATCTTAAGCAGATCACTTCAACGACATTCAGCGTCAACGAGAATATCTCAATTGCACGTATGTATACGACTAGAATACGCAGTATACTTCTTAATTTTTTCAGACTTTATTTAAAATCTTGCTGCTCGTAACTTGTTTTTTGTTGCTTGCTCTGACATGCCATGCCAAATAGAGAAGTTTATGTAATGCGTTAATGATGTCTTGATGACAACATTCGTAGCTAACAAGTTGAATATTTTATAGTAGATGTAGGTGTAGGGGTCGATTGTGTATCTATCATGTAGCATAAAATGCGGAGATGCCGAGATCTCTTAGCAATATCAACAGTAACTCGACGCGACACCTATTCCGCTAAACTTAATGCTACGGTAATGTTGTGGGTTTGGTTATTCATTTATCCAAATATGACAAGCACTCTTTCACTTTGTAGGCGAACATGGCTCAGCAGACATTTTTCGCTGGAATTGTTTGGCATTTGTCGATAACAATTTAGACATTTTTAGTAAATATTGCATGTGAAGGTCGGACCGTGTGATTGTCATGTAGTGCAAAATGGAAAGAAACTGATGTCACGTTTCATTGCCACTGTTAATATAAGTGAATCGACGTGACGCCGGTTATGCTGAGCTTGACGTGACGGTGACATCTCCACTGGGCCGCAACCTTCCCATTGAAGTCAAGAGCTCGCAGGACGGCGAACTGATTGAGTTCACGCCAGCCGTGCCCGGCAAGTACCGCATCGCTATAAACTACGGTGGAGAGGCTGTACCAGGCAGTCCCGTGACGTTTATCGCCCATGACTCGCCAACTGTTCCAAGGGGGCCTCAGGTACGTCGATGACCGCATTTTTGCGACAACTTTTGATAAACACTATACGGGTTTATATATAAATATATATATATATATATATATATATGAAGAGAGAGTGAAAGTGCGAAGATGTTGGAAGGTTGGACGCAAATATGTTATAAATGCATTTGCTGATAAATAATAAATTATATTCCTAAATGAAGTTAGTTATCCTATTCTTCTGTTTTACGGCATTCAGGTATCCGGAGCAGGACTGTCCTCAGGACAAAAAGGTGTCCTGGCTTCGTTCCGTGTCGATGGCCGTGGACTTCGGGGTATGCCCGAAATACGAGTTGAGGCGCCCAGCGGAGATAGGGCAGAACTTAAGGAGATCAACGAACTTGAAGAAGGTTAGTCGCTAAACAGTTGCAATTATTTTGCTTGCACCTTTCGTCAGGCCACTTAGTGAGGAGTCATATAAATGCTGTGTCTGTATGCATATTCAGAGTAGAAAAACCCTGCATGTGTATATATTCACATATACAGTATGCATATGAGTATATGCATATACACGAGCAATATTCAGCTGCCGCCTTTGTTGTTCCAGCGTTTGAAGGTGATGTGCGCCTTTCAACTTTTTTCTTAACTTGGATTTTTTTTATAGTAGTCCTGAGGCCTAATCGAAGCTAGCAAACGCATGCATCACCTTCTGACTCTTGGTGTGAATTTGTTTTATAGGTCTCTACGCGGTGTCGTACCTGCCGCTCGAGACGGGCATATTTGATATTCACATTCGGTGGAACGGTAGAGAGATATCGCAGTCGCCGTTGAGGGCACAAATCACTGCTCCAGCTAATGGTGTAGGGCAATTATCGGCAAGTGCTGCAGCAGCAGCGAGCACCTCACGGCCAACCCTCGTCGGTGGTTGGGCTCGCCTTATCGACGAGAACACAGGAGACTTGAAGCTTGTCGTTGGCGAAGAAACCAGTCTTACATTTGAGGTATGCTGGGACACTGGTATCCAATTCAAGTTCTTAGTCGTACGCAATTGATTAAGTTATGTTAGATTTCAGAGATGCGTTTTTGATCTGAAGGGACCATGAAGATGTCCAAAGTATCTAAACTACTTTTTTATGTACACGAGGGCGGATCGGCGAGCTCCAAGGAAAGAGTCGATTTGAAAAAATCAGACAGAGCAGATCCAATACTTAGGTTCTTTTGACTGTTTTTTTCAAACACAAGGGAGCCGTCTTCGGCGAATTTTTGCCACCTGACTCTACGGACAATAAGGAGTACTACTGCACGATGCGGTCTTAATCCGAAGAGATCGTAAACATGTCGAAAAGAACTAAATTACTTTTCGGCTATATACAAGAGCCAAATCATATTTTTATGTGATACAGTACTCAGCAAACGCCAAACTACTATCAGGGAGATAGCTGAGAAATTAAAGATATCTTATGAATCATACTTAAACGTTCTAATTGATATTTTATGAGTATATGCCATTTTGTATGAAGTATATTTGGAGGTCGAGACCAAAGCATAATCCTCCCAGTTGCACTTCAAGCAGAGAGTCCATCGAAGAAATTTACACAGAGTAGATCCAACACTAAAATTCGTTTGAATGTTTTTTTTTTTCGACTACAAGGGAAAGAACACTACAAACGGAAATAACGTGGCATTTGCGGGCGGGAGCTATTTTAAAGGGAACAAAAACACTTTTGATTCTTATTCCCTCGCAGATGCACTTTTTGTGACGTAATGTTCGGCTAGCCATATCGGTAACAAAATGAATAATTCACTTCACGCTATAAAAGAAAATGTAATCGAGTGCTGATTAGTCGCGTAGTAGCAGAATGCAAATTCTCAAAAAAACTCTTGCTTTTATCTGAATCATTGATTCCTGCCTACTGAAGGCTCCGAGCTTATCAGGCGAGATTGTGGCTGAACTGGAAACGCCGAATGGAATGCGCATTCCCGTTAGCGTGGAGGCACATCCCGTACGAGCTGATGGAGCACAACGCTTCCGACTTTACTTCACGCCTATTGAAAGCGGTAAGTTCTCGCAACGATATATGTCGCGCCGCGACCAAGGGCCATGCATTGTGATGACTTGTGCTGCCCTACGCAGGCAGGATAAGTGTAAGAATTGGCGGCAAATATGCCAAACAGTATAAACCATACCGCTGAGAGTTAGCGGCCATGCTGCCTTAAGGTCAGTTAAGGAAACCTTAAATATATCAGCATGTCCGACTCATTCGAGGCCATTTTTCTAAGCACTAATTTACTGGGTTAACGTTAATAAAAAAAAATAGAAAAATAGACACTGCATGGCGTACCAATGTCTAACATTGGTCGATTGGTATTTTTGCGCCATGCGTACCGGCAAATCGCGAGCATAGGTTGCTAGCTAGTTTGAAATGTTTGCAGCCGAACAAAATCAAAAAGAAAGATGAAGGATGCATGCATACGAGCTAAATCATACAGAAGATCAAACAAATGATATTGAACAAGCAGTTAGCTTGTACGGACCTAATAGAATGCTATTTATCGATGGACCGTTATGGGTGAGCGTTGGTTAAGGACAACGCTTCGGAGGCATGCTTGAACTTATTAGGCAACGCCAGCCCCACCCTCTACTTGTTACATGATCATTAAACTTTAATATAGCAAAGTAAATATGTTTTTTTACATTTATATTAATTATTTCATAACAACGATTTACCTCGATGATGTCGAAAGTGTTCTCGCCACTATGGACTCTAAGGCCCTCTTTGCTACTTGCTTTTCTGAAGTCGAGGTCATCATATCATCGGCTATATCATACGTTTCCTGGCTAATTGCAAGTCGTACTCAACAACTTCATGCTATTTTGTTTTTTGTTTTACAAGGCAACTCTAAAACGATTAGAGCCTAGAACAAGAGCACCCATATTCATTCAAGTTAAACAAAAGTTCACAAAACGGGCCGTAAGAGGTATGCCACCAAGCAATCACCTGGCTGACCGCATCGAAGCAGTTAGGATTGTAAAAACTTCTTTCCTTGTTGCGCCTCAGCATAAATATTGACGTATCTTCACTTATTTGAGACGAGGTAACAGTGATCCTAAAACACGTTTTTCAAAGCGTCTACAACGCTTTCTCTGGTAATAGCTTTATCTTACGTTCCTCACCAATGACCACCATGTTTAATGCTCAATTGACGCCTGACGGCATCGCCTCTTGAACCTGTACTTTGCTACTGTATCATGCAATGGTGTATATATATATATATATATATATTTATGGTCGTCATGATACCCAATTTGACAAGTCAGCCATCGTCCCACCAGGCGAAAAAGTTCGGAATTGCTGATGCGTCTAGCAGCTCGCTGCGTAGTATTTAGAGCACGTCTGCGAGCAGAACCGGAAACGTTATTGATCGCCAACTTAGTGAAGTCCTTGGGTCGAATCTACCAAGTGATGGTATTTATGCACAAGGTACCTTGTGTGCACGTATCGACTAGTGCATGCCATTCTATCGCAAAGCTTTCTAGTAAGGTACATATCTAACTGCGCTATCTCTGCCGAGACCTCGATCACTTTTCCTGCGGCTCTGACAAAAATTGCTAAAATGACCATATAATAGGTGACTTAAACCTGACTTTGATTGTTTTCACTGCCGGTTCGCAACCTACTAGCAGGTTCAAAAAGCGCTTTCATGCCGTCCGCGGCAAACAAAAAACACGCTTTATATATGTTGTGAAGTGTCATCTTTCGCACTAGCGCACTCAATCGACAGTCTTTGAAGGCCTCTTACCTCTGTATGAACAAAGGGAATAACCGCTTGACATTTGCCTCGGATGTGCTAGGTAAAGGTCGTTTCCATATAGTGTAGTCTTAGACCCAAATAGAGGAACGGGCTGACAAACTCCAGCGGTTAGACACAAAAGGTATTACGCCTGGTGCAGCCATTTGATCCCCACGGCGAAACTTAGATGTTTTAGTCTTCCGCGGATCTATTGGCAGGGCTTTGCGATAAAGGTAAATTTCTACGTCGCCAATAATTTGACGAATGTTACCCCCTCCTATGATCAATAAAAGAGCGTTTTAATCAATGGCACTGCGGTCCCGGTGGACCACTTCTATGTCATCCGCGTACGTGGCGACCATGGCGTTTCTAATTTTCTCCTGCACATGGCGAGTTAGGCCCGCGATAAGTAAGGAAAATACCAGGCAACTGAAAGGGTCTCCTTGAAGAAGTCCCTAGGTTTGGCTGGGCTGCAAGGTGCCCTCGCCTCTTATGTTTGCTTCAAGGCTGTCTTCAGCAAAGTAACTAGGGACCACTCTAAGAAGAAAACCATCTACTCCAGCGTGTCGAAACAGATCGACTAGTAAGGCCGGAGGAATTTTGTCAAAGACCTTGACACAATCAACAAAGACGGTGTACAGAGTGACCCCTGGGTACAGCCAACACCCGTTTAACTCCCGACTAAAGTACATGGATCGCGTCTTTTTCATTTTGACCCATTTGTAGTCTGAATTGCTTCGAAAGTAGGGCATTTTCCGCTGTTGAAAATAACCTCAGGGCAATCAACTAGCGAAAAGAGTCTTAAGAGTGCGTATTGACACGATATCTCCGGTGGAAACTTGGATCGTCCACGTTGCCGCCGTTTTTGCACTTAGCAGAGTATTTAGCAGAGTGAGCCGGAGGTATGTGTTTCCCGCTGAGTACCTGGTTAAACAGATTGCACAGGTCCCCTGCCAAAACATCGAAAGACTCAACCCAGTGTTCCAAATAGATCCCATCCGGACCAACACTGTACCACCTCTTTTCCCGTAAACGGCAAACTCATGTAATGTTGCTTCAAAGCGAGCGGTTCCTCAATAACTGGGTCTGATGCTGGGGCATTTGCGCCGAGCAAAAGGCAGTAAGATGCTGCCGCAACTGCTTCATTGATTGCGCTCTGCTCGCTCAAGCATACGAAACTCCTTCTCATTAAGCCGGCGCTTACCATCTATAAACAGATTATTGTTTATTGTTGCTCTATGTCGGCCATAGAGCACCATACAATCAGCAACTATCTAGATTGGGGTAATGAGCCCGTACTCGACATTGGACTTCGAATACTTCTCGTCGTTTTTGGTAGCAGACCTGTGTAAACCAGCACCTGTGTCTGCACTACTTATGACTGCAGCTGCCTTGACGGCGGCATCCAAAGCGTGATTGTGTTACTCAACGTCAGAACTTAATCTTAGCAGTCCTGATCCACGCATACACCGAGGCACCAGCACCAGCAGATGCTTCCGTGCTGATATATTAAGAACCTCGCGTTCCTGAAATTCTGTCGGATGTGTGCATCTTCTGCTTTGGCAAACGTGCATTAATTTATTGCTCTCATTTGCACAATGCAGGCCTCTGTTTTCCGGAAGCTTAAGAAGCCCATCGCCCTGCCGGTGGCCGTTGTGCCACTACCAATACGATAGTTTATACTGACATTGCTCGAAGTACCAAGAAGAAGAATGGCTCCTACGGGGTGTCTAATCTTGACGCCACTAGCTATCACATCACGAATGCTGACAGTGTAGCGCTTAACGCTGACGGTAGTCGGTCTTGGAAAAAGCTTATGTGACGGTTCCATCAACCTGAATGGGTAGACATCCTGAATGCCAACCAGAAACCACTAGCGGCTCAGTAGCCCAAGACTCAGTGAGGATGACTACATCATACTCTGAAACGCTGAATAGGCAAAGTGGCGGGAGGCCTGATTTCGCAATACTACCTGGCTTAGTAAAACCCAGGCAGAAAACATATTACGCGTTGGTAACACCTAGTAAAAACGTAACGGCTAGAACCCATTCTTCCATCCCAATGATCCCTGATGAAGGACGACATGCCCCGCCACTTCTGAGGTTTTTTTGTCCATCCGTTCCGACAAGTGTGTCATACACGAAAGGACGAAACTTCATGAGGGTCGTTACAAACCCATACGTTTGGCATTTGCTTGCTGCGTTCTCCATAACCACCGCGTTGGGAGAGTCAGCCGGGGCTCACCATAATCGTCCATAAAAAATGCTAAGAAGTCAGTCACGATCACGGGCAACAGGTACTTTTTATGCAGTACACACCATAGTGACCTAGGCGGTAACCGCTTTGCTACAGTCACAAGTGCGTTCATATACAAGTGTAGCATCAAGACGTAGCCGACGCCGATTCGTGTACTAAACTCGTTTATCAGATCAGTCCTCACGAATGCGCTTGGTAGTGTGTGCACTGTCACTCCGTGATGAAATTGCCCGGAACTGCGGTTTGTGGATGTCGTTGTGCGATCTCATGAACTGGACCAGCTGTAAGTCTTCGAGGGGCGAAGCCCAATCCGTCGCTGACAATTTTAGCCCATAGCCCAGTTGGCCCAGCACTTTGATAAACCGTCTATATTTTAGTTGTCATCGAGCGTTTTCATAAACCACACGACAGAAGTCGATACAGACAATGCTGGAGCAAATGTGTGATAGGTACCACGCCACAGTATGTTCAGCGGTCCGGTCCACAGCAGAACTATCAAAACGCTAGGTTTATAGTTGTTTTGACCCACCTTGATGTAACGTAAACACACTAAACACACAGATCATGTTATATAGGTGTTAATAAAATAAATACATATCTAAGTCTGAGTAAAAAAAACGCATTTTAGAGCGTGCTCAGACCAGCATCAAAATATTATGCGAATGGGAATTTCCGTTAAGCTGTGATAATAATTGCTAATTTAGCAATAAATAAATATTTTTTGCCATTTAAAAAGTACGCTAAATTTAAATTAAAACTCGGATGAACTCGAAGTACTAAAATCTGTATAAAATAAGTGCATACATGCCATTATATTGGACTTCCAGATGAAGTCAAATGAACTTCTTGTGTTTGCGGCCCTTTTCCTTTTATGCTGCCTTAAGACAGTTGTGCGTCTTCTTATATATCAATATATATATATATATATATATATATATATTATGAATGAGCATTAAACATAATATATATATATATATATATATATTTTGAATGAGCATTAAACATAACGCTGGGCGTATACAAGGTCGGGTGCCAACAGCAAATTCCGTTAGAGCGTGGCCTGTGTGTCGTTATGTTGGTATACACAGTAGCACATTTGGCACGGGTTTCCGTTGATTAGTTGGCACAAATTCACTAACGTAATTGCCTGAAGACAGATCGCGAAAATAAATCCTCGTGCGTTTTTATGTGGGAACATTTGGCTGCAAATGTTTCGTGATCAATACGCACCTTTGTGAATTTTGCTTTTTACAAAATGCTCTTGTTGTTTCTGGCATAGCTCGTTTAAGGAAATAACCATTTTGTGTTAGCTCAAATATATATATATATATATATATGAATACGGGGTTATTTGTAAATTTATCTCAGAAGCGGGTACCCATACAACGGGCCTAGAATAAATATTCAGTGCTAGAACAAAGCTTTGCTAACGAAACGACAGTTGTCTGCGCAGTGTTCTATACACGAGTTTGAACTGCACACAAGTTGTTCCGGAATACCTCTATAAATGCAGGTGGTCTGTGCTGCATTTAGTAAAGTGACTCTCTTCACTCCCTTTTAAACGTCTTGACATGTGTTTTGTGACGGGCGCAGTCGATAATCGAAATCTCCTGTCAAATAATCTAAAATTTTCTAGCGGCGCGTGTAACACGTCGCATGTGATTGATTTAATCTCTCGTTTAACTCTACAGAGCGCAGCATTATCAGAACGCGTACAGAATGAGCCAAATTTGGAATAATCCATTGTGTTGGTGCAATATAATTATTTGCTTGGTATAGTTGGTACCTTCAGTTTTGATTCGGCACATGGTGATTTCGGTTTCTACACAGGCAGCTTATGACCTGGTTTGACGATTTCAGCGCGCCAACTTACATATTGTTGTCATATGAAAAAGTGTACAAAATAGTTACGCAAAACAAACATAATAGGAGCCATTTATTTATTGGTTCCGATGTTTTTGCTGGATCAATACCATACTATTAGTGTTTTTTCGTTGTCAAAAACTCTACATACAGGGCTCAAATTGACCCTTAGCAAAGCTTAAGGCCTGCATCTATGCCAAGCCCATCTGTCTATATGGCTGGCAAAATTGAACGACCCCAGTTCTTTATTCTCCTAGCGATCCCTTCTAGGCAAAAACGGCCTAACTGTGCTAGTCGGCAGCATGACTTATATATATATTTTTTGGCGCCTTTCTTTTTGCGGCTTTTGTGCGCCACTAGGATAGCTTTAACTGTTTCCCAAAAAAATGAATCGCGCTGTTAGTACTAGATATAGTTCTAAAAGGTTATAAAGACAGCGTAGTGGGTGCGTTTGTACACAGGTATTTGCGTATGCGCCTGTGTATGCATGTATGTACGAGTTCATTTGGTCGCCGCCGGAAAACTTTTCACCTCCCCCCACTTCTCTGAAAATGCGCCAAAAACC
Source organism: Dermanyssus gallinae (assembly GCA_003439945.1). NCBI lineage: Eukaryota > Metazoa > Arthropoda > Arachnida > Mesostigmata > Dermanyssidae > Dermanyssus > Dermanyssus gallinae. Next base: position 137,453 of record QVRM01001699.1, read on the forward strand.
GCTATATTCGTCTGCCTAGTTGATAGCTGCCACTTTGAAATTGATTGCACACTTGGAAATACATCTATTGGAGAAGTTGTAGCAGTGGTACTAGCGTAGAAATACCAGTACTGCTGACATTAATCATCACCGCCACCGTGGTAAGGAAGAAAGAAGAAAAGCTCATTTCTCTCACGGCTAGTTCTTCGCGCTAGCTCGGTTGTCGTCACGTGTTCAGCGGCAGCGGTTGCCAGCATTCAACAGCGGCGAACGATTTCAATAGTCCCTCTTGCCAACAGATGTTAGTTACCTTCTCCTGCAAAGGTGGGAGAGCGGCAAAGTAAGGTGGAAGGAAGGCTGTGGTTCTGATTGCGAACCCCCGGAGAAATCGGGGGTGCGATCCCCCGCCCGCTGTCGAACCCTCCTCCCGCCTCTCCCTGCCTCCCCTTAGCCATTTAGCGGCGCCGGCGAACGATGCGGCGTCGGCGGCGTCGTTTCGCGACATCTCTGCGACGCCTCGCGTCTGACAAACAGATTGACTGACAGATATCGACGCGCTAACTGCAAGACGTTAGTCAGCCGCAGCGTTAGTCGCCGCTTCAATAACGCCGTTGTGTTCCGTTAACTGACTTACTTGCTGGCTAGCTGGCTGGCTGTCTGGCTGGCGGGAAGTCCCGTATGGCCGAAGGCCTTGGATCAGGCAAGAACTTGGATTGTGATTGTTGCAGTTATTGTTCTTGTCGTTGTTGTTGTTGTTGCTGCTGCTGTTGTTCCTGTTGTGTTATTGTGGTTGTTGTTGCATTGCTATTCTTCTGTTGTATTAATATTGTTATTCGTATCGTTAATGTTGTCGTTGTGGCGGTATTGTTGTTGTTGTTGTTGTCGTCTTCGTCGTCGCGGCCGTGTTATCGTTGTTGTCGTCATGCCCAATCGTGTCGTTGGTGTGGTTAAATCTGGTAGAGCTGAAGAAAAGCTGAAGGAGCGCGAGGAAGCACTCTGCTATCTACGCGGTGTACCAATTGCTACTGATGTCGCCTTGTCGCCCCAACGGTTGGCGAAGCAGTAAATAATACGACGTGAATCGTGCAATGTATGGCTGTTGAAATGCTCACTTCACTACAGAGTGAAAAGTAGGTCTCCATTTTAGCACCTCAAGATTTGATGAAAATAACTAGAAAGTACTTAGAGAATACAAAAGGATTACCCTACATTAGTGGAAAACGGCGTTGTATTTATAATACCGAAAAGAGTTTGGTTGCAAAAAGCCCTCTGCTGGCTGCAGCTGGCCTGCATTGTGTCGCATTGCGCGCCAATTTAGTTTATCCTATCAGGGGGAAGTTGCTTGCACGTTGTTCCCGCATATGTGGTTTCCGCAAGTAGTTACGCAGTTCGCCAATAATTAATTACTTAGTAGTACTTAGGCGTAGACACTGCTGCAACTGGCACGGCATGCAAAATTCTGTCTGAACAAAGTTCTGGTATAATTATTCACTTTTTATTAAAGGAAAAGAAATTTGTATATAGTGGGCATTATGCTGAGAGCCTGAACGGTACCGTCACCTCTAAAAACCGACGTTGCTATACCGGTGCCGTAGTGAACCTACGAGCCCCGGCATTTTGAATCGCTTTTAGGTGTAAGGCATGCATAAGGAGTTACCGGATCTATTGTGTGTGACTGCAGCAGTAATTAATTGAGTAATTATTGCTTGTGCGTATATATTACGTTATTATATATTACTATACACGTAAGTTTTACTAGCGGCTGCCAAACCCTAGGCACAGCAACGTAAATGCGTATAACATTGAAAGCAACGTTCAGAATGACTGCATTTTACCGCATCTGTATGCGAATGCTGTATGTTCTCACGGAAAATATAGCTATTATACTTATTGCAATTTGTTAATAATACTCGCTATCGCTAAAGCGTTAATAGCAGATATGTGTTAGCAATACTGTGTGTGCCGTGGAATTTCCTCTTCGGCAATCTTCTGGCCACATCAGGATGATCTGTGTCAGTTAAGCTACAGAAGTAGAGCGGCGTACAGAACAAAACCGTACCTGATCGGATAGCCGCCACGATCGTCACAGGCAGAACTCGCATAGCTAACGGGCCGACGCGGAGATATCTGGTTAAGGTGATGGTTCAAAACAGTCCCTGCAAATGAGAGAAAAACAGCTACATCATCTTCTGAAGACAAAGACCGATGCACCAATTTAATTTGCATTTACAGCACGCCTCAGCATAGGCCGGCGAGCGGTAACGCTGAATATTATCGATGAGCTCATACACTTTTTGTTTGAACGGGTGGTGGATGGCCTTCAGAGAGAAGTCAAAAGCAGAGCAAGTGATGGGAGAGAAGAGCTAAAGGGAGCCCCGGTTGTCAGTTTACTTACGCTTTTAAGATGTTGTCTACGCGACGCGTGTTGCGTGAACGAACGACGACACAGCAATGCAGTGTTAGTTGTCAATGATGAAATGCTAAGTGGAACGCACGGGATTATGTTTGTCCTTTACAGGTGATTACGTGTTGTCGGTTATGCACGCAGGTATGCCGGTCCCACCGACACCTATTCAGGGACGAGCAGTCGATCCGCATGCGTCAGGTAAGCAATGCGAACCTAGACAAATGTCTACTGTGAATTTACGAACACAACAATAACAACAACAAGCCCTACGATGACGCTAGGATTTCTACTGCTACAACTATTACTTATTGACCACACGTGTACATATTTGATGCCTGTACTATGTATCACTGGTTATTGAAAAAACAGCATAGCTACGAATTAGGTCGAAAAAGCATCCTATATCTAATATTCTATGATTGGATGGCCGAAAACAGGGAATGATAGTTGAATGTTTGTAATAAGGTTATGCGGTGTTAAATAATATTGCAATAGATACCCGCTTTTAATGGTAAAGAAATGCATGCGAAACTACCCTGCTCCTGTGGACTAGTGGAATCTTAAGTCGCCATTTTCCGGCAGTAGACCTATTGCTTTTAAACAGAATTCTTCGGAATTCACGCAATAGTCTAAGACTGCAGATCGTGCCGATCTCACATACACATACACACAAACAGCGGCTTATGGAAGCCTCTCATCAGAGTCGAAACGGGTTACGTTTTAATGGCGGTTGGTTCACAGTCGACTAGGTAAGAAAAAAAAAAGCGACGAAAATCGACCTTTGGGAGGGATACGGGTAGTTTCGATCATTGGCATTTTAGGATTAACTGCTCGGGTCATTTTTCATGAGTTACTTACCGTCAGTTTATCTGCTTCCTCCCAGAAGACTCCGCTATAGACCCAGACCAGCTGGCGCTGGTGATTGTAAGGGTAGCGGGTTGACCCACGCGCGCGTTGGCGAGAAAGCAGAGTTCGTTATCGACTGGCTCGGCGCTCTCAGATCCCGCCAGGACCGCGCCCCGGGTCGAACTCAGCGGACCTCATGGCCAGCTCAACGTACACACAACCGCAATGGCCAGCAACAACACCTACCGGTAAGTTCCTCGTAGCAGTGCCTGTCTTAACGACGCCTAGCGGTCTTCTGAGAAAAAAAGAAAACACAGATTATAAATAGGAGACTTAAGGAAATATACGCCCATATTTCTTTAACTTTATTTTGCCTTTAATGTGTTTCTATAGACACAAAGTCGTGCCGCACTAAGTGATCCGTTTTATATAAGACTCTCCTGGGTTTAGTCTGCTTGCTAAACAAAACTAGTGACGGCTATCAAGGATACCAATATATATATATATATATATATATATATATATATATATTATCATTATTTATTTATGTGTATTAAGATATACATTTGTGATGTAAGAACATGTGCACAGCCCGCTCGGGGCTGTGCACATGTTCTTACATCACAAAAGGGCTTGGGCTGATCCACCAAGCCAGGGTGCCTCTCACCGAAGCGGCATATATATATATATATATATATATATATATATACATATATATATATTTATACATATATATATATATATATACATATATATTTATACATATATATATATATATATATATATATAACAATGATGAACCGTTTAGGGCTTTCTACACTCCAACGCATGTGGGAGCTCACCAGCTAAACGTCTGGTGGGAAGGAGCCGCGCTGCCGCAAAGCCCGTTCCGAGTGCAGGTCGAGCAGCCAATGCCTGCTCAGAGCGATGCGTCAAAGGTCACTTGCTCCGGTGAGGGCCTGGCCGGCGGGGTCGTTGGCAGTGAGATTCGCGCCTTCATCGACACGCGGAAAGGTACGTCACAGAGCGAGTACAGATCGTTCGACACGTTACACATGTCCATGTTCATGGCTGTTCCACAGAAACTGCCACCGTTACACATGTCCATGTCATGGCTGTTCCACAGAAACTGCCATGAGTCGAGCAACTAAAAGTAATACTACGCCAATTCCTACCAGTACAATTTCTACGGTCGAGCATCTCGGCATCCAGGTGTCTCTTTACAGGCGACACCCGCTTTGTGTCTCGCATAATCCAGGAGCATGCTACTGCACGGCTTCGACGCTACAGAAGATAAACATGACTGCTAGTAGAAGGCATTGTAAGAAGGGACGAATTGCGAGCACCAACTATGACTCGGTAACAAAGACAAATACGTCAATATTGATCTAGAGCTGTGCATTTCATAGAAATGGTGTAACCAATGACCAAAGCTCTTGGAAAAAGATTCGGTTCGAACCCCGTTGCCGGTCTAAACCCCGCTGCCAGTTCGAACCCCTTTTTTGATCTAGACTGCTTGAAAAACGCTTGATATCTCAACATGTCCGACCCTCGGTGCACTGAGTACAGTCTCGTTGGTGATGTCAAGCCCGTAGGAGACGGACGATAGCCTAGAATAAAGAGTGACCTTGTTTGGCCTGGTCCTGGTGAAGGAGACTTTGCTTTGTAATCAGCATCAGTAACAACAGATGTTTTCGCCAGATTTGACATCTGTATTACTCGGCCTTGTACGGTCGTGTATATGCCGTTGTGTTTGGTCACTTGCTTAGCTTAATAAGCCCAATATATAGACCGATCAGTCTTATCTCGTTTACTCATCGACGACATCGCTTAGACAATCCAACTGCCAATTGAAAATACCCGACCGTGGGTCGGCTGTGGACGCGTTCATCACCTGGTCGGCATAATGCAGTCGCCAAGTGTAGTATGAATTCTGCGTGAGAGATGCAAGTGGTACTTGGCGTGAAGCTGGCCCGATTCCCTTTGCTCGTAAGTCACCGTCGACCAGGTACACCCGAGGATGGTGTCAAGGTTAGCAACAGAAAATGTTTAATTGCTGCGAAAAACGCGCTGGCTCAATAGTGAAGTCATGCAGACCTATAGCCGATACGTTGGCGCAGGGTCGCTCGGGCTTAACGGGCCGACCACAGCACGGCTATACGCAAATGACAAAATGCCTCATTAATTTCTCAGCAACTACAAAAACAAGTGGCTTATTCATATATGCGCCACTTGTTTAAGTTGTTCAATAGGCGCAAATTGGCATTTGCACTTAACGACAGTGCGAACGTGTGAATAGATATATATATATATATATATATATATATATATGCATTCATATGCGTATGTCACGTATACATGTATGTAATATATATATATATATATATATATATATATATATATATATATATATATATATATATATATATATATATATATTACGTAATATGTATATATATATATATATACATATATGCAACATTTCGGGTCGGTAAAATAGAAAATACAACAACAAAATATACATTTTATTGCGATGCCAGTCCTAGAGCTTCGTACACAGAATCGTTGCTACTGACGTCTCTATTCGCCCACTAACTGCCTGCTGAAACTGCCTTTTCTTGAAAAAAATATATATATATATAGTAACGGCGCGGACGGAAAGGTGTTTGTAAACTTTACCGTGCATATCTTTTAGAAGATTTAAAGCTCATTGATCTATACAATGAAAATATGTACGTATGTACATACATACATAATAACTTTATTACCCGATAGTTGGTTTACAATATTTGCGTGTACAGAGAAAGCACACAATCACACATATTGTACATATATTCATCTCGGTTCTAAAAGTCGAATCAACGGAAGTGCTCTATACAATGAAAATGTGTTTGGTACAAAATGTTTGGTGAACACTCTCTGGGTGATTTCCCAGATAGAAAGCGTTCGGTGGCCACCTCGTTAATGCGACTCGACGCCTCTGGACTTTTTCTCTAAGGTTCTTTGGAGGAGCAAGGTATTCGTCTGTAACAGCCGGCTAGCATCGACAAGCTTAAGGAAAAAATTTAAGGGAAGATTTCGAAAATAATGTCCAACTTGTGACAAAAAAGAAAAAAAGTCATCAAGCTCTGTGTATCTCGTATAGACAATGTCGAAAAGTCCACGGATGGCCATCCTCCTTGCATCATCCTTCAGAAATAACGTCATGCAAGTTACATTCTAATAAGACTCGAATTTTGACGTTAATGTCAGAATGCTTAGACAACCTGTATAATTATACATATATGAATATATACATATATATGTAATATATATATACATATATATATATGTACATATATATATATATATATATATATATATATATATATATATATGTACACATATATATATATATATATATATATATATATATATATATATACATATATACAGCATTAAGCAGAGTAAAATAACGCGGTGATGACGATTGAATTATGCCCCATGTTAGAGACCCTATGTTGTTGTTATTGTTGGTTAACACAAAGGCTTCGACTAGTGCCCAAGCGATTCGCCTCTGTCTCGCGTTTCTGTCATCTGTTGGCCAGCGCGGCTGCATTCAGCCGGAAGACGTTTCTTCGTTTATTTGCACCTTCGACTTTGACGGCGTACGCACAGAACGTAACCGATAACGGTATTATTTCTACCGGCGTCCTGCAGACGCCCGCCTGGTCTGTGCCGCAGTGCCACCGGCGCTCAATGTTTGGTCGGACAGTTAAACGTGAGGTGGATAGTGACAAAGGAAGACTAACAGATACGCATCAACGCAAACACACATACATCCGGAGACGCGTACGCACATTCCAACACGTCCCAATCCACAGCGGACCAAAGAAGCTGAATTTAGCTGATTAGCCTTCGATTGAAGTTTGCTAAAGAAACTCAACCATTATTACTATTATTAGCCGGATTCCGTCATGCTGACAGCAGAAAGACCTCTTCTTACTACGTATATATATATATACGTACTGTATATCCGTTAAAATCTATAGAATATCTATGCTATCGAATTTCTATATCCGGTAACGTCTATGACGTCTCGAAGCGTCAGTGACGTTTGAGTGTTTCGTTCGCAGTGGCGGCGATATTAGCAACATACGACAGAAACTACTTAAAATGAAGCATTGTTGTTACGGGACCGTACCTTCCAGCGGACGGCAAATTTATTTTTGTGAAATTTTCATCATTGAACTTACGATTTTCAAAATCAAACAAATTACACTGCTTGTAACTCTCGATGATATTCTGTAAAAAAGAGACCATCTTCTGTGTCCGAAATAGTTGCAATAAACAACGTTTTTTTGGGGGGGGGGAAAAGACCAGAAAAATCGTCGGCAATTTTGTCCATTGCGTGGCAAGCTTTCGCGTTATAGATGAATACAATGTTGAGGTTGTTGTTACTAGACCTTTCGCGTACATGCGTAAGCACTTACAGCTCACTCAACTGCACAAGTATCGGCTTTTATACTCTTTTTTTGCATGTAGTGCGCTCAGTACTGGTGGAACCGTTACTGTGGCCGTGTACTTGTTCTAGTCGTTGGCACTAGTATGTTATGTGTAACTATATCTGTACCTAAGGAAGTGTTTGCTTTTTTTTTTCGTAATAGAGTGTACGCTAATTTCCAGCGCATATCAAATAACGCTACTTTTGAGAATGTTTGGGTACAAAATTAGTTAAAGAGTTTTGTACAACCTCCAGCAAGTTTTATAACGCGAAAAAGAAGTAAGTGTCTTAGAGAGTTCCAAAGTATTCCGATCAAGTATTACGACCTGAATAGTGTGTATGGATGGAATAAGCAGTTTTAAATTGGATCTTTAATTCACGTGAATTTTTTCTTGAAACGAGTCAGGCTGAAAATTGTAAATAGACCACAATCTATGGTCCGCAGCCGCGTAGTACTGTAAACACAGACAAACAATCACATATATATATATATATATATATATATATATATATTTTCTTAATAATAATATAATTATATTCTTTATTTAAGTGTAGCAAAATATACATTTGTGATGTAAGAACATGTGCACAGCCTTTTGGGTCATAATATATATATATATATATATATATATAGAGAGAGAGAGAGAGAGAGAGATTTTTCAATTTTTAAATTCACAACAACTTCATTTTTAAGGCTCATTTATTGCACCTGTTTGGCAGCACTACAATGTTCCGTGTAAAAAAAACGTTAATCGCGCGAATGATTGGGTGAAAACGCAGGCAGAGAGACCGGCTGTCAATCAAATTGAGATGGGAATGTTTTTGCTCTACCGCTGCCGATGAATTACATAATGATATATGTAGAGCAAAAACATCTTATATATATATATAAGAAATTTGTATTATATATATATATATATATATATATATATATATATATATATATATATAATAAGAAAAATCGTTTTAAAATAGATGTGAGTCGCGGCGACATCTAGCCTGTAACCTTTTTTGGAGGTTTCGGAAAGCACTAGTGTGGGACTCACAAACCGACTAAACCCGTATCCGTATCCCCCTAGCCAGAATGAATATTGCTTTGGCATTGTTTTGAAACAACGGAAAATGCGTCTCAGCATCGTTAATGGTCATCATGTTCCTCTGCTTCTTTTGAACTTCACACACCACCGTGTGGTTCTTCCAGAGTAGCGAGAGCAATGCCAAGTTTAACCGGCCTCAGTGGGTGCGTCGAGATCCCTAGCGCCCAGCTGGTTATCCACTTCCTCTGAGCACCTGTCTCTACCGTTCTAAAGCCTTCCACGCCTTCACTGTAAAAAGCCCCTCACAGTGGCGGAACATGCGTCTTGTGCAGCTCTGAGAGGCCCGCAGCACAGAATGGGTGTTCCACGTAATCCATAAACATTGTTGCGAGTTTTATTTATTCAACATACTATTAAGAACATCAGTATTCCTACGAGATCTCAGGGAACTCTTTGGCGGAGGAAAGGGACTCTTCGACTGACGCCGCGCAATCCGGCTCACCACCACCGCACGTCATATAAATGCCATGATTAGCCGTTTGACGAGAATGACGAAAATTCGTCACGTAGCTCCGGACCTGACTCCGGTGTCCGGTCAGCACCTGCATCGGACCGTAGTAGCTCGCCGTTCTGGCCGTCCTACCACATCCTCAGGTCTGGTATCAGACTCTTCGTCTCAAGGGGTAACCAAGGGGTGTTCCCTTGGTTACCCCTTGGCTCGAGCATCCATCACTGACGCTCACTTCAGTGCTTGCACTGGACATGTAGTCGTGACGGTACGAATGGTGGCACTACTCGGCTTGGACCATTGTAGACAAAAATCGGTTTCGGCTTTGCTTTGGCTGTTTACATAATGAATGCCTAAGCAGCACTCAACATTGATAGCTAGACGCGCAACAATGTCAATGACACTTCTATCAAAGTATAATTTAAAAAAAATACTATTAATTAAATGCCTTACCACCAGCGCCATCCACTGCATTCAGCATGGTCGCCGCCGACTGCCTCGCGACACAGCGTCTACAGAGCAGGGCGGCCTTTTGCATTGATATTGTGTGCTTTACCGTTGTCAGCGGGCCCCCGAGAGGAATTGAATGGCGACCTGGCGTACAGTTAAATGGGCCCAAAAACGGGTTACACTATCCGGATAGACGGGCTGCTCACTGGACGCTACTTGATTGAACGGCGCGTCGGTCAAAGCGCGTCAAAGAGTTATTGGTAGCACTGTCTCATCTGTGTGATTTGAAATCTCAGATTAAACTAAAGGCTTGGATAGGCAGCGGAAAGTCGGCAGCTAGTCAAAAATAAAAGTTAGGGGACGAGTCTTTCTGACCGGGGGTCAATAGGGTTTTTGCTAACGCTTAATGGATTCTTGATTTCTTCTTTCTATTTAGTCACAATGTTTCACACAACAAATTGAATAAGTTGTTAGTCCGGAAGCTAACATAACTAAATTATATATATTACATATATATTACATTCGGGGTTCGAAAGTTCTAGTACCACCAAGGTACTCCGGTTTGTTTGGCTTAAAAGCGGCGGACGTGAAGAGCCTGAGAATGAGCCCTGTTCGAGAAGGCCTTCGACTTCAATAACGGAAGAAAAATGTTGAAGACACTCTTGATTTCATGCTCAACAATCGCCGAATTACGATTCGAGGGATAGCCGAGAAATTGGAGATATCTAGTAAGTCAGTTGTGACAGTCTTGATCGGTATTTTACTGACAGCAAATTTCCTTCCAAAAATATTTAATTTACAGCAAATTAACGCCCGTCGGGAAATGTCTGAATTGAACCTTTAGGCGGTAGCCGAAGACCCTGGATTGCTTTACAGAGTAATTACGCGATTCCGAAAGACGCATCTAAAAAATGTTTTGAGGAGTGGGAAATGGCACAAGTGCAGAAGCGGACGGAAGTTATTTTAAAGAGAACAAAAATACTTTGTAATATGAAATAATAATCTATTTTTTTTTAATACGTATACAGGGTGTTGCAGGAATATTTGAAGAGCTATATACAGAATTGTAGAGCTCGTTAAAGCAAATGCTTTTTCCAATGGAACATGGTCTCTGAGAAGTCTTGTTTCGGAGTGAGAGTGAAATTTCTACAATTTGTGACACTGGTGTTTTTGCCCGACATAGGAGAACAAAATGTGCTGTTGCGAGACAACCAGTCTTCCTATACAGAAACTAATCACACTGTCGTGTTCGTGATAAAATTCTACTTCATCTGAAGAATATACAAGGCCGGTCAGACGACGCGACATGGTCGCTTAGAAGATAATTCGCTAAAAATGAAGTTCTTTATTAGCGTTCACGCCAAATACTTCAGAATCAGAACCCTACAACCACTCACAGCGCTCAAAACGAACATATTCAGCCAATGCACAATTCATGGCGATCATTTTGGTACCAAACATATGTCAATGCGAGCTGTGGTTGCGGAGTAATTACGATTTTTCGGAGGGCATGTCTAGATTAAGTGCATGTACGTAAAATGACTGTGTGGCGACGTTCATTACTGTCGACGTGTCGCGCGACAGCCGCAGCGCGTCATTTTTCATGCATTTAACCTGGACATGCCCTCCGAAAAATCGTAATTACTTCGCAACCACAGCTCGCATTGACAAATGTTTGGTACCAAAATGATCGCCATGAGTTGTGCATTAACTGAATATGTCCGTTTTCCGTCCAGCGCTGTGAGTGGTTGTAGGGTTATGATTCTGAAGTATTTGGCGTGAACGCTAATAAAAAAACTTCAGTTTTGGCGAATTCTCTTCTAAGCGACCATGTCGCGTCTTCTGACCGGCCTTGCATATTCTTCAGATGAAGCAGAATTTTATCACGAATACGAAAGTGTGCTTAGTTTCTGTATAGGAAGACTGGTTGTCTCGCAGCGGCACATTTTGTCCTCCTATGTCGGGCAAAAACACCAGTGTCACAAATTGTAGTAATTTCACTCTCACTCCGAAACAAGACATCTCAGAGACCATGTTCCATTGGAAAAAACATTTGCTTTAACGAGCTCTACAATTCTGTATATCGCTCTTCAAATATTCCTGCAACACCCTGTATATAAGAACTTTTAGATCTGCTACACACTCACATATATATATATATACATATATATCACATGAGTTATTCACACACCAGATTGGGTAAAATATACAATAGTGCCAGCTTTGTTAGGGAGGGGATTGCATTACACTCACTGCCATGATATCTTACGCATATACTATAACAATATTTACAAACACATGTGTCACAGGGTTCATGGCAAGCGTCTTTCTGACATAGAGGGTGATGAAAACCGTGCACAGCAAAGCAGGTGGTCATGTGCCTGTTTGTCCTGCTCGTGCCCTTCCATTCTGACCTAACCATTGCATCTGTCATATAAAAATGTGGATCGATCCCTGCCATTTTCTCTTCATATCGACGTATGAACTCGCTGTATGCAGGGGTGTCTGGAAGCGCAAACTGTTTTTTGACCTGTTCCACGAATAGTGGAGCATCGCACAGCAAATACGCGAGGTGGTTGTATGCTGACGTATGTAAACCTACAACCCGCTTCAAATAAGCTGGTTTCACACGATCGAGGGCACCAAGTTGAGTCAAGCTTAGTTTTGCCCATACAAGCTGGATCCCGTATGATTCAATTGGCGCTATTTTCATATCAAATAGAGTTAGCGCTGCCTTATTCGAGAGCATCTGGAGCTTCTTAAGGGTTGTCGCCGCAATCAAGGCTTTTCGAGACCTCTCCTCTATATGTGCAGCGAAGGTCTTGGCTGAGGGGTCACTGTGATACCGAGATATGTGAACTTATTTACATAGTTCAGGTCTTGTCCCTTTAACCTAAGTGTATCGGTCACGGCCAGCCTGCCCGCGTGCGTGAACTTATAGCTTCTGTCTTCTGCATATTTATTTCAAGGCCTACTACGTTCACGTATGCCGACAAAGTGGCCAGCGCCTGTTGCAGATGGTATCTGCTGCTACTGTAGAGTACTAGATCGTCGGCATACATAATTATCTTGACAGCTGGGTGTCGGGTCTGTAAACGTGTTGGTAAATCGGCTACCAGTAAACAAAAAAGCAAAGAGCTGAGATTATCGCCTTGGGCAAAGCCTGTCGTTTGTTCTATGCTTGGGTGCTCCGCTACACCGTCGTCCACGATGATCTGATTGGATTGTAGCACGTCCTTCATCAATGTCAGCATTCGTAATGGGACCCCGATTTCGGCGAGTTTAAGCAGTACTCGAGTTCTTGAGCCTGAATCAAACGCGGCTCGGAAATCCACAAATACGCTGTATAAAAGCAGTCCCTTTCGTGACAGGGTTTGCTCTATATCTGCAAGGAGGATTGCACATGCAGTTAATGTTGACCTCTGCGCACGAAAGCCATGTTGTTCGTCTGGTAATGCCTTTTTGTATTCGACGAATGACGTTAGACGAGCGGCTAGGAGGCTTGCAAGCAGTTTGTAAGCGCAGCTTTTCTTGGCAATGCCCCGCCAAGAAGAGGGCTCGGTCCGCGGTCCCTTGCCTTTTGGAATAAGTGCCATAACGCACTGTCTCCACGCTGATGGTAGTCGACCGTTGTAAATGCACCTATTAAAAAGCGCGGTCCAGTGTGCGGTCATTGTCAGGTCAACGGCCTGCTGCAGATGCTCATTACAGATGCCATCTGGCCCAGGTGCTTTGTTTCTCGGGAGTTGACTCAGTGCCTCCGCCACTTCTTGGACGGTGAAGTATTCGTCCAGTTGAGTTCTCCATTTCAGATCCTCTTCTGACCAGGCCGACATGAGAGTAGGCACTGCCCTTGGCACTGTGTCATATATATATATATATATATATAGAAATAAATATATATATATATGTAGACCAGGATTGTAAAGACGATGTACTTTTTACAGGTGGACCCGGTGAGCTGACTGCGCATTGTACGGGCCCTACAAAAATGGCACATTGCGAACTGTACGATCATCGCGATGGCACCTTTACACTATTCGTGAAGCCTCAGGAGGGCGGTAAACACCTGCTCAATGTGAAGTACGGCGGCGAGCATGTGCCAGGTACTGCAACACCTCATTCACTAGATGGATCAAAACGTTCGTAGCGTAGAATACAAGCAATAGCTGAACAAAGAACACGTACCGTTTATTAGTCAGTACAGTTCTTCTGAGGCTCAACACATCTAGTCCAACTATCGTCAATAGTCTTTATAGCACGAGCAACATATTCCGAATCTTTAGACCCAATATACTTGTCTACGGTGAACATCACAGAATTGCTGATATCTCTTATTGGAATGACACTTCCTAAGGTTTCGAAACGGACGATGGTCGCACGGGGTCAGGTTCGGAGAATATTCCGACTAGAGAATAATCGTCAGGCGCAATTCGTCGCCCGTAACCTCCCAGATTTAACCCAGCAGCACCTACCTGCTCAAGACGCACCCACAGGCTATGGAGAGGGTTGAATCGTGGGACTCCCCTGTCCTAGTCTCGAAGTAATGGTTTACAATTTCGAACCAGAAGGGGGTTGTGAGGGGTGGCTTTTAGTGGATAGTGCGCTGGAATTAGATTGATTGATGTACTATCTCTCCTGCGTTTAGTCTCACACTATCCGCCAAAACATCGGCGGGTGTGCGTAAATGCATTTTCCATCCCCTCAAAAAAAAGGTTTAGAGAATACGGGGATACTTGCTTTTATTTGGATTGTTAGTTGGCGTGATTCAACCATGGCAAACAGATAAGTGTGTGCGAGCGCATTGACACTGTAAAACAGCACAATCCTTTTCTGCGTCGCGGGCCGTAACGCAGTATTGGATTCCTTCAGCTAGTCCGAGATTGTCACGTACAACTACCAGTTATCGCTCCCCCTGTACAAAAGTAGTCAACTGATAGAATACCTTCTGTGTCCCAGAAAACGGCCAGCAAGTTCTTTCCGGTCGAGATGTGCCTTTTTACCCGGGAATAAAGTGGTAAAACCGGGTTTCGGCGGTAGCGAATTGATCTTGAAGATTCTGCGGACTCTGTCTAAAAAAACGTCTAGATTGTATGCCAAGACAACGCCTTGACACGTTATCCACGCTAGTCAGATAGCGCGGTCAAAATGTCGGGTATGTTAAGATGTGTGATTTTTCTCTCTTTTAAACCTGATTGGCTGTCTACCGTGTGTATGTGCAGGATCTCCTTTCACGATGAAGATCTGTGGAGCTCCCGACGCGTCGCGAGTTCGCGTTTACGGTCCTGGTATCGAACCCGGCGTCTTGGCGCGGTACCAGAGCCGATTCGTCTGCGACACGCGTGGTGCTGGCGCCGGCCAGCTGACGGTGCGCGTCCGGGGACCCAAAGGTAATTAATCAGAAGGAATTCATCAATAGACCAGAGATGGTTAATTGCGTTATTCGATCATTTTCGTATGCAATTACTTTATTTAACTTTGCCTAATGAAATAGGATGTAACACTGCCAGTATGGATTGCCGCCAGACGCAAGTATATGTCGTGCTTCTATGTTCAACGGCACTGTAACAGCCGTGGCTACAGCAACGGATTATCAGTGGGTCATAGTTATGGAGAAGTGCACACAAGTCTAACCGGACAAAGCTTAGCAAAGCATAGCTTTAACAGTGCGTAACAGGTACCAAATGTAAAATGTGCATGCTTTTTGCTGCATTTTGTATGCGTAAATGTATTTAATGTAAATGCATTTTGTTACAGTTTTTTTTTATTACATTGTATTGCATAGTGCAGGTTGTATTCTCTCTCTATTTAGTTGGCTATTCAAATTTTACGGCCAATGAGTGTAACGTAGGCTTTATATGCTTGCATGATTGCCTCAAACCGTTAGTTGCCTCCAACTCTGTCAGTATATGTTATTGCTCTTAGAACCTCTGCCGTCTGCCCTACTTTTAGTTTCGTTTACCGTGAACTAAAGCGCTAATATGATGCAATTTCGTGTATAAGCCATGTGATCCATAACAAAAACTTGACCGTATGCGTACAAACACTTAACGTAGAGTAATTTTACTTCACGTTGTGCATGCATTTTATTTTTTTATCTTACCATTTATCTTACCGGTGTGATATGTCGTTACTCTATGTGCAAAGCTAAGATCGGTCAATGTTGGCGTTTTTTGTTGTTGTTGTTGTTGTTGCTGTTGTTGTTTTCGTGCCGCCGAATTTGAATGATTATAGGCGCATTCCGGGTGGAAATGGCTCGGGAAAGCCACCGTGACCGCACAATCCTCTGTAAATATGACCCCACCGAACCGGGCGACTATCGCATTGAGATTCGCTGGTCCGGCGAACATGTGCCCGGAAGCCCGTTCGTTGTGCTTATCTTCGACACACACGAAGAACTTGTTCGACACCTTCAGAGCCAGCAGCAACAACATCATCATCAACAGCAGCAACAACAACAGCAGCAGCAACTTCAGGGCCCGGCAGGTGTTCCACCGCCTGCCCCAATGATGCCAATGCTCGGACATTGACTGAACTGAGCGGTCATTACTACCGCCTACCACCAACCAACGCCACCGCCGCGGTGGTCAATGAAATCATCATTATTATTATTCTTATTATTATTAGCTCATCAGTATCATCACTGTCGAACTGTCCAGATTCGACATATCTGCCATGACACCACATCGAAGCACGTCCACGTTTTATTGCCAATCGACAAATGACGAATGAATGGGGACTCCAACCCCTCAAAACGGAACGACACTGTTCGTGTGCCGTTTGAGCTTTGTTGTGCGGTGTGGGACTTCATCCTGCAACACTTCGGCACTCGGCGCGGGATGTCGCTCAACCTCCCTCACTCGGCACGTGTTTTGCGTTTGCTGCACAAACGAAGTAACATATATATATATATATATATATATATATATATATATATATATATATATATATATATATATATATATATATATTATATATATATATATATATATATATATATATATATATATATATATATATATATTTATATATATATACATACACATACATATACAGACGTATACATAGATCCTGGGACAACAAGTCAATAGAAACGCCACAAAGAGACAGCGGGCGGCGTGTCTCAGACTCTTGTCTTTCTTGTTGTAGACCTTTATGTTCTACATGAAGTTCGTCACCAGTGACTGGTGTCGTTCGTTGACTCGTTGACGTGCACCGTCCTGCGCAAGATTAAAATAACACACGCGTCTGCAGCAAACAGGGCCTCTCCGCTTACCCGAGGGAGGCCTCGTTGGTTCTGCATACTGCTCCGGCTCGCAGACAAGCAGGCTTACTTCGGCGGAATAGCGTAGTGCTTTTCTGATACAGACTCAGATCAGCTAGTGTGAGCCGTTATGGGTGTGCTGAGGTGGAAGTAGGGTGTTTTGTTTTCTAGGTTTACGTTACATCTGCGACTCTTGGCAGTCACAACTAGTGGAGTTGCAAAAGTACATTACCGCTATGACAAATACAGGACCAGGACGTCGTCGATGATGATGATGATCAATACTTCTTCAGAACAATTGACGATGCCGGTGGTAAATGCTCAATAACCTAGACAGTTGTGAATGTGCGCGAACAGGGCGAGGTCACATCGGGTACCATGCATGCATGGTAGCATGCATACGATACGATGGCACGCACATGGCATCGTGTGTGGCACGCATAATGCCATCCATCATGGCTCGTAGCTGAAGAACGGAGAGAAGGAAGGGAGTCTCAAAGTCGCTAAAATGGCCCGACTGGGTTCAACGACCACGACGACGACAACGACGACTGCAATTTTACTTCGACGAGTTGAGCTACCATAAAACTATATTGAAGACTTCGACGCCTTCAGCTGATTATGCTGCCGCCGGGGGGCGGAACTTCTCGACGGAGAAGGTTGGCAAGTTGCCGTTCAAAAACAAATTCCATTTGCTGCGCTGAAGAACGCGAAGAACGTTGTCGCAGACGAACAACATGAACTACTTACAAACTGTCTGTATTAAATTGCGTATGGCCCGTACACGCTCGACCGTGCTGCAGACACTTTCACCATTATGGACACGTTACATATACGTATGCAGGCCTGGTGGTTAAGCAAGCGCCAGCCAAAGGGAGTGGAAACTGATGTTAGTGATGATAGCAATGTGGTGTAGTGGTTACAGTAGGATTCGTTAGCCGGTGGCAGAATTTGCTCTTCAAACGCCACCACAGAGCAGCAAGGGTGCTTCCGCCGATTGCACGCATCGGTACAAAATGACGCCTGCCTATATGAATACTACTATAGGTGTCCGAATGTGTCCAAAATGGCTGTCATTGAGCACCATCAGGTGCCGCTCGCATTGTCAAACTTTTCTTTTTCTCTCCCTCTCTCTTTCGTCTTCTCCTCGAAAGGTTGTGCTTCTGACCGTCAAAACATCATCATACATAATATCTTCCTAACCTTGTCGCGTTGTTAAACTAGTAAGAAGCCCTCCGAATTGTCATATATATATATATATATATATATATATATATATATATATATATGTGTGTGTACACGCTCTACAAGCCTGCATATGCATGTATAATGTGTGCTGCTTGCCTGAAGTGTTCAGATTGAAAACCCGAATGCATTTTTCGTAGGACGCATACAAATCGTCATAATTGAATAAAATACGTTTTGTAATACTCAACGATCTGCTGTCGTTGATTTAATTTACCGAAGCACCAAGACGTTGACATAATGATTAATAGACAGCTTGGGACGTAGCTATTACATAGGTTTGAGCAGAGTCAGCAAGCGTTATGTGTCACATATCAGTTCCCCGTTGATTTGGCTTTCGCTGGACACCTCTTACGCGCATACTTTTCAGTTAGCGTGTCCACGGATGCAAAAGAGGCTTACCGGTATGCGGTTAAACTGTCCCCTCAGCAGGAATGTTCGCAGCCCGACGAAACATCTTGTAGCCTAGACTTTTCCGATTAGATCGGGGGCAGAATTCGCTTAATTATGGAACATTGTTGAAACATGCTGGCCTTGGTCACTACCGGTACAGTCGTATGCCTCACGATCTATTTCAATAGATGGCTTATTATAGCGAAATTTCATACCAGTAGCATCTTGACGAGCTGTTGCTCTCATTTTGGTTATGTAACGTTCTATTGTTCGTATGTCCTAACGTGTCCATAAGCCGTTAAAATTATGCCAATAATATATCTCGCAACCGGATTTTGTTGGCCATAACTACTAATTCTACGACAATGAAACTAGTAGGTGAGTCCGAAGGAAAACCTCTGGAAAACGTTTTTGGTTGCGCATTTATTATATGCAATTATACATCGCGCAGTATGGTGTGCGCAATACTTTTTCTCGTTTGAACCATCACTCTCGATCCACACAAATGGAATACGTTGAACATTTAATACTTGAACGTAGTGTGCAGAAAAAATTGTACTTTATTTACAGATTTTCTGAAAATCGACTGCGTTCCAAATGCAACCGATTACAGATCAGACACATGGTCTTTGTTGTGCACGTATACAGCTTGTCCGCGGATGTCGTCTTTTCCATTAAACGGCATTGGCGATATGAAAGGTTCGATGTTGATAAGGCAATCTTTATTTTATGACTTAGTATTCAAAAATTTGTGCAGATATCTTCAGTAGAAAAATATGGGTCAGTAAGGCACGATGTAGATCAAGGGCAATTAAATTCGGCGTATTATATATATATATATATATATATATATATATATATATATATATATATATATATATATATATAAGGCACATTTTCGTTAGATATGTGTCATAATAAAGAAATCATAGGCTTTCATGTGTATATACTGCTTGTTGGTAGTCATCGTTGCTATAATTATAAATATTAAATTCAATAACGCAAAAATATAGGTCTTTGTCATGTGTCTAGCAGTCTTCACCGCAGTGTACTCATGACCAGGCATTATTCTACTCATCGCAAATAAATGTCATTTGCTGCGGAAGCTTAAATCAATTATATATATATATATATATATATATATATATATTTATTTGCTGACATGATAGCAGATGTAATCACAGATAGAAACAAGAGAGCCTTAAATACTGTTGTAGGTGCCGGCGTGATGATCTCTGCCTAGCAGTGCAAACGACAAATGCATCGTGGCACGAACGGCCTACACGCAATACGCTTGCAACGCCTCAGGTCCCTCTGCAGGTCACGCAATCCCTCTACCACGACGATATACGTACTCGTAACTCTACATATATATATATATATATATATATATATATATGTTGTTTTTTGTTTGACTATTTTGGTGTTTTTATTTCATCCATGATGGCGTTTTCATCTATTTGATCCGGTACTGTATACGTTCAGAACGGACACTTGTTACCTTTCATATATGTAAGCAAATGAAATAAAAATCATAGACATTTGCGGTGCTGATTCTACAATAGGACCATCTGATCTTCTATCTACGGCCCCGACCAGTCTGAGTAAGCAGCGCAGCGGCACAGTGAGGCAATTGTGCCAACACACGACTACAACGATAGCGCCTGTGAGCAGCGCGAGCTGCATTGACGCTGCGGTTCGTCTTCAATACGATAATGCCCACTTTCCATATCGAGCATCTACCTACGACAATGGATATAGGTCCAGGCGAGTTAGAACAGAGTGATGTGAAAAAAACCTAAATGAAACAGGAAACTCGGGATCTCGCTGCTCATTGATGCGCTTCCTTGTCGTCTGGTCGGCACTTAATAGAATACGATGATTGTGATGCTGCGTCACGTGTATTAGAGTGTCTATGTTTTCTCAATGCCGTGCAGCATAGAAGCAGTGTTTCTTTTTGCTTTCCGCGATTGGCTGCACCCCAGGATTTTTGTTATACCGTTTGTCTGTTTAGCTCTCTATTCGTCGTCGTCGTCGCTGTCGTCGTCATTGTCGTCTGCCTGCTGAAGCCATGCGAGACTGAAACGAAGACAAACAGAGGGAACTGCCATCTGCTCCGTCAGTCCCTTCGAGAGCTCAACGCACACATTCAGACGCCGCCGAGAATGCGGGCTTTGCCCGGCAGAACCTGCACTTGTACGACGTTAGTCTCGGCGATCTCGCCGTCGATCGTCATGATGCTATCGTCGAAGCTCTCGAGTCGGAACGCCTTCACCGGGAACAGGCGCACCCACGGCAGGTCGACATGCTTGCCCACCTCCTGGTTGATGAAGTACGACGCGATCTGGCGACGCGACGCCTCGCCCTTGATCAGCATCAGCCAGCATACGCCATCGTTGAGTTGAGCTTCGGGCGCGAAGTAGAGCTTCGTCCCGAGATGGCTCACCAGCGCGCTGTAGATGATCACGAATCGGCCCTCCTCGACCTTCCACGAGTCGGGCAGCGGATCGTCAATGCCGGGAAAAACGTCACGCGGCTCCAAGTAGATATTCTCCGCAGCGGAATCAGCCGCCTGCTTCTTCGGTGCTCTGTAACCCGTTCTCGACGAATCATTAGCACTATCGTTTGTACTAGTGCCGTCATTGTTACCAACGCTTGTATTCAGTCCATTTTTCGAGCTATTAACATGATGATTATTATTGTTAGTATCGCTTTTGTGGTGGTTGTCGCTTTCGCTGTTGCTTCTACTGCCATTGAAGCCTGAGTTTTTTCCGGCTGTAATACCACCACCAGAGTCCGCCGAGTGGCGAATTTTTACGACAGTCACATGCGGCCGGTCATGCCCAGCTGAATTGCTGCAGCGACCTAAAATAAAAGAAAATGTTGCCAAGATAAGTTATTCGTAGCTAAACTGTCTCGTGTGGCGTAACTTGTACCAATTTGTATTCAATGTAAACTGATATGTTATTAGAGAAGACCCGGTTTCATAACAATGGTAGCATTTCAACAGTAAACCTAAACCTCTGCTCATCGCCTTTAACCTGGGGGATAGCAGCGTGGCTCTATATCACTGAATGAATACTATTTATTGAGTGAAGTAGAGTTTTAAGAGAACCAGTATGCCAACCTACTCTACTGCGTGGCGAATAAGCCGACAATTACACTACAGTTAGTCCCTTTTAGATTCTCATTGACTTCTGACTAAAAGTACAACAACAAAGCTCGCTCTTTTCCTTACCAACTCCGTCATCGCCAACCCGCTCGAGTGCGACATTTACCTCGCACTGCTCAGCGCTCTCAATAAAGTTTTGTGACCGAGGTTTCCTGCAATCAAGTATAAGCATACATTCAGCAGACAAGAGCAGAGTCGGAACTGTAAGCAGAGGGTCTTAGATGTCGTTTACATCTTTTCAAACGCACCACGGTATACCTGACACATATATTCGTATAATTAATTCGATTGCATGCAGCTTGATCTCTTTATTTAGCTTATAGCTTAAAATAAGCATGGTGACGGCACAATTTAAAACAAGCGAGATGCACCATTATCACATGTGTAACTTCATAAGAAGATTTATATATATATATATATTTATATAAATAATATATATATATATATATATATAAATAAATATATATATATGTTTATATATATATATATATATATATATATATATATAAGGCTATCGACTTGCAGCCAATTTAATTTCGGGCTATCTTTAGACATGCTCATACAAATTCTACTTGTAGAACAATTCCTGTATGATCTATCGTGTTGATACAATCACCATGACAGCAACAGGACATTGTCACCGAAAATAGAACAGGGTGTCCGTAAGCGCTTGTGTGTGCGCTTCTGTCACGACCTCGAGCTCAGCTCATCGTGTGATCGAAAGCCCTCCTGGAGATTAGAGAGAGGCATTACCGAGCCACCTCCGCACGGATAGCTACTCTTCCTCACCTGGCCCCGTTACGCAGCTGGCGTCGCGAAATCGCGGCGTTGTTGTCGTCGTCGTCGTCGCTGTTGCCGTCTTCATTTTTATTATTGTCGTTCTCTCGAGCGTTCGAGCCGATGTTCCCAACGGTTCGTCCAGTCTCAGGGCCTCGGTTGGGGCGCTGAGTATTGCCAAACGTAAAGCTGGTCGTAGGAGGTGGCGGTGGCGGCGGTGGAGGTGGACGAATTGCCGGGGCCTGGTCGCTAGAGGGCGAAGCCATCTTGCTTGGACGACAATTGTTGTTGCCAGGCGGACACCGCACCTCACCGTTGGGGGTCGTTGTCGTCGTCGACTCCGTGAAGGCAACCGAACTCGTCCTAGCGCCGTCGCCTCCGACAGTTGGGCCCTTCTCGCTGCCAGCGATTGCGCGCTGTCCCGCTGTGGCCGGAAGATATGAGATACGACCTGAGTAGGTGCGAAGATCTAACAAACAAGCCATACGCACAATTGAGCAGTGCTTATTTCTCATTCGGGACTCCGAAGATATATATATATATATATAGCGAGATGGTTACAATATGATCCCCGCACTTCCTTTAAGGCTCAGCCCACTGGAATCAGGAACACAGAACCGCCTAAACGTCTCGTAGTAGCTTGCTAGGTGGTATTCACCGTGACAAGACTGCGGGGCTTTCTGGTAGAACACTAGTCAGGTAGTAAGGCACGAGACACCCAATCGTGTGCCGGCTAGGTTGCGCCAAAAAATCCCCTGAAAGTTAACGTTGAGATATCCCACGCCTGTTGAGGCCTTCACTCGCAAATCATGCATAAAAGCAAAAAATGGCTCTGTTTTCGAAGACTTTAGTCACATCATAATTGCTTCATTGGCGCTCCACATTTTGTCGGTAATTGATCGGTAATTAATCGGTTGTCGGTAATGATCTGCATGATATATATGTATATATGTATGTATATTTATATATATATATATATATATATATATATATATATATATATATATATATATATATATATATATATATATATATATAGTTATTACACGTAGCCTCACAAAACCAACTTGCTATACATATGCCCTAATCACTTTAGCGAGGAAAACTTAGAAATGCTACGCAATTCCGAACAGGGGTTAGGTAACTCTTGGCATCAATCAGTCATAAAACATTCCATATCCAAAATAAAAATACCATTGAAGCCATTAGTGAGTGGCACTTACTCAGGATTCGCCAGAGCGCCCACAGGGTGAATCGGATCTCCCCGATGGAGCGTAGTTTCTCTGACTCGATGTCAATGTCGCTCATCATGCCCCAGCCGAATGACAGAAACGAGTAGATTGGTTGCCGCCCTGCAATCTCAATTCGAAACAGGTCCAGCGGGTGTTCGCGACCTCGAACGCAGCCGAACGTGCACGCCAATACTGGGTCGACCAGGTATGGCTCCCTGAAATCAGCAGAATTCTTTGATTTATTCAACAGGTAAACGGCCGAACGCATTCGCTCTAGTCATACAGTAAACAAGTTTGCCAACACAACGAAGCTAACGATCATACCATCAGAAAGAAGCTAAAAGATCGATATGACAGGCACTTAACTAGCTGCCAGGCGCGAAGTTTTTGCTAGCTTTCGGATGATTATATTAAAGAGCCAACATTTGCAATTAGAAAGATCACCTGGTAAAACTGTGTCGATTAAGAAGTACAGCTCTATCTCGATCTGGCGGTTAGTGGGGGGTCGAAAATATGGAGGGCAATTTGCTTTTCTTTTTATTGTGGCAAATCGGTCAATAACCATAAGTATGAGCAGCAGATCGAGACGAGACCACAACCGTCGTTTCTCGTTCTCAAACGTCGCCGGTCAATTGTAATAAATAAAGACAAGGCAATACTATACTATAAGCATCGTCATTAAATGCACGCAGAGGAATGATGTGCAATAGGCGAAAATGTGTCGGCCGAGGAATGGGGTGCAGAAAATTTGACAGAGAGAAAGTAAATAAATTAGTTCTGACTTTCTTAACTCATCACACACACACCGGTCGTCACTCACCCAGACGCATGACAGATAGAGCGCGCGAGACCGTTTCCCGATCCGCCGGGTATGATGCCGACCGGTAGCCGAATGGCCAGGTCAGCATCGGGCCGCTCCATCAGGCCGTTGTACACCTCGTGAAGGAGGCCGTCGCCGGAGATGATCAGGATACCGCTCCACTGATCCAGTTCGAGATCGCGCACAAACTCGCGAGCGTGGTTGAATCGTCCTGCACATGACACGCAGATAGTTAGCAGCAAATCGTGGTGTGTTGTCTATCCACTATTTCCACTACGTGTACTACGTTTCATTTTTGAACTGAGGTAATACGGGCGTGACAGCAATTAAACTAAGAGAAAAACTAAAGCCGATGCGATAAACGATTAAGCTGTTAAAGGGCAACAGAAACGGCCGAAGATCCACATCTCCAAACTGTGACAAACACGTACGCGCCCGTTCCTTTCAGGTAAGGGGAAACTTAAGCGGGGACGCGTCATCAGAGTATGCTACTTTGATGTTGGACGCACATATATCTATATATATATATATATATATATATATATATATATATATATATATATGTATATATGAGTTTAGTTCAGACATGGTTTATTCACGAAACTGCCTACATTACCTTGCTTAAGTTCTCGTTAAAAAAAATGTGGTACAAGAATTCGGGATTAAAAATAGAAAATGAAAGTAGTATATATATACAGTTAGTTAAAAGGGGCTCACCGGTGACCAGTAAGAGATAGGAAATGTCGGCTTCGGAGAGGACTGGCTGAACTCGTTCAAGGAATATCTCGACGCTCCGGCCAGGGCCGGACTTTGGATTAACAAAGCACAGGTAGCGCCGCTGGGCAGGCAATGACTCCGGAACAATAGCATCACCTGTCTCTGTATGGTAACAATATACAACGGTACATCGGCACAGTAATTAAATCGTTACAAAGATGATGTTGAGACAGGCGGTCCAATCGTGGTTATACTGTTTTAACGCACATTACCTAGTGGCCTAACAACGAACTATGTGCGTGCATTAGTTCCCGCTTTTAGTTCTAATAAAAGAAAAATAATATATATATATATATATATATATATATATACATATATGGATGGGATATATATACATCCATTGGTGGCATTTCTGATAAAAGTACATATTGCCTATAAGGTATATATATGCATATCTTATAAGCAACATGTATCTTTATTACAAATGCCACTCAAATCGAAACACGCATTTGTGTCCATTTCATAATTTTGAGAAATTATTCTATATCTTTTTTCACTATCATATTCTAAGTGCATAACGCAAATATATATTCAGATGTGTATTTTCGTCTTGTGCAGTTTCTAGAATATGATAGTGAAAATTGCCGTACAATTGTTTAGCACATTATGAAACGCAAACAGATGCGTCTTTTAATATATACGGGTTTTTATTTATTCGCTTGACATGCAAACCAAATTACACATGCCATACTTTTATAATAGGGCTGCTAATATTAGTTCATTAGCTCCTTAGACCACATAATATATATATATATATATATATATATATATATATATATATAAAGGTACTGTAATAATGCTTTAAATTAGTGCTATAAGAGTATATGAATGTAATTTTTCTTTTATATTAAAATTTAAATCGAAAAATGAAAAGTTGTCATAGAATTTTGACACAAGAAGACCCTATGAATCCTTATTAGATATAGTATGACCTTATTTTGAGTTTATTATTTAAATAAACGAAAATATACTCTATGCATAACGTCGTTATTATTTTGGACAGTTCATTTTGATAAAATAGTTTGCGGCCTCAAATATATATATATATATATATATATATATATATATATATATATATATATATATATATATATATATTATATTTAACTCTCTTTACATATGCCTATATTCCAACTTCCGCTCTGTTGGAAGCTGATGTCTGTCTTATAGCAGTGTCAATATACTGTGTGCAGCGAAATAAAGGCAAACAACGTAATGCACGTGAAAAGAAGCTCAATGAATCAAATGAAACCGAAAAGGTTCTTCAGCGCAGTTCCGCTAGTTAATCACAGATGTTGGCTCCTCACGCCGGGTTAACACGAGCCCTACCTTACGATAACAGCATCTGACTGCGAATGAAGGCAAGGGAATGACGCCGATTTGCAACCGAATAGGTAAAATGAAGATAACATATCCAGCTTATCTGAGGCGAAAAGGGTGTACTGCTCTGAAGAGCACGGGTGCAGCGAACGGTACGGGGTTCGAATATATGGAGCTCTGACACAGGCCTACACATATTGTCATTTCCGACTGCGGAATGGCAAAAACCAATCGGATAAGAATGTCTAGCTGGCTGGTGACCCCACGTTTTACTGAACAGCAATAAAAACAACAACACACACAACAAGAACAACGCTAGCAACATCAACAATAGACAACGGTAAATTGCATACGTTTAAATCGGTTAATATCGTTTACTTTTTAGATAGAGGGCATATAACAGTACGCTATAATTAATCTAATTAATCTAATTGATGAGAACTTAAAATGAACGGAAAGTACAGGCATGTTAGCGCGGATGATGCTTAGCCATTTCTTTTTTGATTTTATTTAAGTCGTACAAATCAATAATTATAATGAGTTTTGAAGTTTTAAGAAGTCAGCAAAATAAATTATAGCGTTCTTATTAGAAGCTTGTAAGTATATTTCTAGCAAGTGGCGTTTGAGAGCGTTTAGTCGAACAGTCGCTTGTTAACAAGTATTAAATTGTCACTCCTCGACGGGACAGAGCAGAGACGATGGCCAGCGCCTATGACGCAAGCACTCGTGGGTTAGATCCGGGAAGGACACATACCCTTTCGAAGCAGGGTTGTGATTGTCGGGGGTGGCCGCAATATTTTCGTCTAGAGATTACTTCACCTGGCCATTTTATGCTGCCATTAAGGTTGTTCGACTTTGTGCGGCGATAACGATCAGTGCCAGCAGACAAATTCCCGGGGGGATGTGGGAGTCTAGGTACTTTGTCGTAGGTTATGCCCTACAGGGTTAGTCCCAGTACGGGAATCCCAGCTGTGACTACATAGTCCACGCCTTTGTAGGTCGATGCTCAGTCTTCTAAGTCGGCGTTAGGATGCGTCGTAAGTAGGAGAACGCGCCGTTGTTTATAAGTGCTTTGTTGATGGCCTTTCACAAAATCGTTTATTGAGCGCGTGGAGCGCATTGGTTTACATACATCTAAGAGAATGGCCAAACAATGTGGCCGATGTGCTCTCGGCATATTTTTCTATGTTTCAGTTAGGTTTAGAACTTTGCTGATAGCCGAATGTGTCGGGCTCGGAAGCCGTGCTGGTTTCCGGGGACATTCTATTGCTATCCAGGGACTGACAAATAATGCAAAATCCCTCACCAGAAGGTAAATTGGAAATATTAAACCTGACAGGCTAATAAGTGGATAATCGGAGAGCATCTGCTCCATTATCCAAATACCATAGGACTGAAAACTTCGAATAATAATATTTAGCCGTTCTGTTGGGCTTTTGAAGGTAAACTACTCTAAGAAGCAATAAATTAAAATCAACTAAGAAAAAATAAAGCTAGTAATATATCTCTACATCTACAGACAAATTGATGGTGTTAGCCTGAACGAGAATGATACCGTCCGAGCTGTGAACAAGTAAACATCTCAGTGGTCAAATGTGAAACTGTAAAATAAAATTTTATTTGTCGAATTTAAGGGCTAATTATCACTAGAATTTTATCGTGTTTTAAAAATAAAACCATTTCACAAATAAATCAGACAACTAGTACAAATACTAAATACATATACCTCAAATTATGTATGAAATGAAGGCAACATTATATATACACGTACCAGGATTAAACTGAAATCGATGACCACGAAGAAGCCAAAGGATGGCACTCTGCCACCTTCTCGCCACGCGCAGATTGTTCGCATAGGAAGCACATACGTCAACCTCGAACACGTACCTGAAGTCATTTAAAAAGGTCATTGTTGATCGGTGAAGTCGACGTTGCCATGAGGTCACAGCGGTCACTATACGTTCGTCTATCCGGTATAAAAGTCTAATCGTCTTAAACGTCTGGATACATATAATTGGCTAGAAATTGTTTTAGTTAGCGGAGTCGGTCAGTTAAAAACTCTCTCAAAATATATAGGCTTTATCCGACAATGTTGAAAACTCCGCCACTGATAAACGAAGTCCCTGCTGCGAGCTATATACTGAAACCGAGTATGCCACCCATCTAATGACTGCCGCGTAGTGAGCCCTAACAGCTTAATTTAAAAAATACTTTTTTCGGAAAAAAAGGTAACCTGTCCTGTAGTTATTTGTGCTGTGTGTGTGTACTATGCATGTGTAGAAACATAAACAACAAGTTGAAACAGTTTCAGCTCGCATTAAGAACAGCAAGGAGAAAATTGCCGAAGTAGCAGCATCAGTCGCATCAGAAACAATGACAGAAATAGTAGTAGCAACAATAACAACAACTTGGCGGAAGCTTGTTGTTGTTGTTGTTGTTGCTGTTGTTGCTGTTGTTGTTACAGTTGTTGTAGTTGTTGTTGTTGTTCTTGCTGTGGTTGTTGCTGTTGTTGTTACTGTTGTTGTAGCTGTTGTTGTAGCTGTTGTTGCTACTGTTATTGCTGTTTTTGTTGTTGTTGTTGGTGGTGGTGGTGCGGATAGGAGCCGAACATACGTTTGACGCTGCCGAGCCAGTCCACTGCTTCCGCCGCCCTTGCGTTGAGCAAGATGGTAGGCGTAAATGCAGAAGAACGCCGAATCTGCTCCGGCAGCAACGCGTGATTTCGAAGATGTTGCCGTACTGTAAGTGCTGCTACTGCCCGAAGTCGGCTTCGATGTTGTTGTTGCTGTTGCTGTTGTTGTTCTTGCTGTTGCGGTCGCCTCTGTTGCTGACGGCGACCCCGATGGCGGCGACGAAGGGGCTAACCCGGCGGTCGTAGAGCCGCCCATACGCATGACGTGACATCCGATAACGTCGTCCATTGAGACCGTGGTCGACTTACCTGCGAACGGGAAAATTCCCAGTGGTCGGACGACAACGTATCAACAATTAGCCATCACGTCACTCACTCTACGTTCTGCCTCGAAGTTCGAAACTTTTATTAGAACAATCATTGTCGTGACCTCCGACGAAATGTTTGTCACGTCTACGACGACTATGTAACACACTGCCAACGTGAATGCCGAACAGTTTTTTTTGTTTGTTTAATAAATAAATACCCTTCAAACCAACCACGTCGAACTCTCCCCGATGTGTGTGACCGTGCGAGATTACATGATTGGACACTACTTTACTTCAGACGGGCAGAGAAGAACGATTTTTCTGGATTTTGCAGGGTTGTTCTAGGTGGAACTTAAGCAACTATGCTCGGAGATATTGCACTCTCACATGGACCTGCCCTATGTCACCATCAATATGGCTTTATGTATGCTTGCCCCGATCTCACCCGGCCACATGTAAAAAACAGCGTGTATAAAGGTGCTTTACGAGATACGATATATATATATATATATATATATATATATATATATATATATATATATAATGTATAATATCTCACAGAGAACTGTAGAGCCCGTTTAGGTGATTTTTTTCCCAATGGGACATGGTCTCTGAGAAATCTTGTTTCGGAGCGAGAGTGATATTACCAAAATTCGTAACACTGGTGTTGTTGCCCGAAATACAAGCACAAAATGTGCAGTTGTGAGACAACCGGAGGCAATCCTCTTATACAGAAACGAAGCACATCGTCGTGTTTGTGAAAAAAATCTGCTTCTGAAGAACATATAACGCCGGCCAGAAGATGCGATATGGTCGTTCAGAAGAGAAAAAAAGAAGTCCGTTTATTAGCTTTCATGCCCAATACCTCAAACTTATTGCCATTCACAGCGCTCAAAACTAGCACTTCATAATGAAATAAATCAATGCGCATTTTATGGCGGTTCGTTTAATATCAAATATATGGCAATGCGAGCCGTGATTGCGGAGTAATTAAGATTTGTCGACGGACACGTCGAGATTGAGTGAACATGCTTTGATGTCGTTAGCATGTGACTGAGCAGTCTCATGTTGAGATTGTTTATGATGGTGTCGATGTTGTGGCTCTGGACGATATCTAGGTCGCTGCATGTTTGCTAACGAGTTCTGTCTTAATGGCGCTGTTTTGTCTCAACATGAAAGTAGGTGGTTGTTCTGTTGTCGTATTGTGGATAGCTCCGTCACAATATCACATCGATATGGTCTCCGAGGCGGTGGTGCAGTAGAGTGAGCGCAGTGAGCTTGACCGATTCTGCCGAATGGTTTGCGGAGGTACTTTCGAGCAGCTACTGTATTCTCTTCTTAACGACCATGTCGCATCCTCTGGCCGGCGTTATGTGATCTTCAGACGAAGAAGAATTTTCTCAAAAACATGGCAATGTGTAGGGGGACTGGTTGCCGCATGTGGCGGCGTGGTCTAGGGGACTAATGCGCTAGTCATGATTGTCATCTACCGGGGTGTCACCTGCTCGGTCCGTGTTGTTGGTCGAATTTTCTTTGAGCGATGATTATTAAGAATAGAGGATAAACCATACCGCTAAGAGCCAGCGACCATACTGCCACAAGTACTGTTGCGGAACCCTAGATATCTCAACATGACTTTAACGAGTTGTACAATTGCCTATGTCGCTTCTTAAATCTTGCCGAGAGACCCTATATATATATATATATATATATATATATATATATAGCTCGTTGGCAAATTTATTTAATTGCGTTGTCCGGTGGGTGCAAGTCATCTGCCTAGAAACCCTCGCGTCTGATCTTTTATTTCCCATGATGTAACTCAGCTTAGCACAGGCGCGGTTATGGGATCGCTCCGTCATCAAAATATCCAGGCCCTAGTTTGCTATCCATGCAAGTGGTACGCGTGCCCAATATTAGAGTACTTAAAACAGTTTTTCTTCTCAGCTTTCTTTGCTACGTACTTTCTTTGGAATGTCGTGCAGGGGGCTTCTCTAACTAGAAATGGACATCGCCGTACCGTCAAGCCGTTTTTAGTCTTCCCTTTCACATTTCTGTGACTTAAGCGTCGCCGGGAATCTTGCCGAAAGGTTCTGCCAATACCGTCATTGATGCCAATATGTCTCGCCGCATGGCCATCATGATGGATACATAATAACGGATTATGTGCCACATTGTCCACCGTTTTTTTGCGCATTTGCACTATCAGGGCTCTCCTAACGTCGCATCCAGTAGAAGACCGACACCAATCCCCATAGTAGTGTTGTTGAGCAATGTACATTTGCATATATACGCACATATCCAACAGTGTGTATATATATATATATATATATATATATATATATCTGCACTGGCTTAAATTTTGACGGGCTCGCTGAACGTATCCGCGTTCACGCATCATGTCTGGTGTCCAACGAGAACATTCAAGTAGAATTTAAGCAAACACCGGTCATGGCCACCGGAGCAAAAATGTATATCAAACAATCCCCGTACTTCGATGCGTGCTTAGAGCTCCAAATGTAGTGTCATTGCAAACAATTGGCCGTTGTTCACGAGGACGTCCTGTATCGGCCATATGCCATATGACAATTCAGACAGATTTTTTTTTACACATACAAAAGGCGCCTTCGGCGGCCTGCCTCCACTGCAGGACGGGAGCTGATGACGACGCCTTCCACACTCTACTAGGAATAGGCAGGCAGACGCAGGGGTCAAGGAGGCACTTCGAGAAGGCATGCAAATATTGGCAAGCTACATCTGCGGTTCGGGCAAAAATTGGGAAAATGAGAGATCACTGGCTCAAGGGATACTGAGAGAGAAGACTAATCTTGAAATAGAACGACTTTGGCGACTCTCCGGAGAGCAGGAAGACGACACTGCTTTCAGAAGACCGGGTTTACATGTTAATGGGCAAAGCGTGTCTGATGAGGTGGGGAACCCGGGGGTGGCCACAGCCGCTTAATCCGATTGGCACCCGCCACAGCTCCTGTCAGTCCAATTAAATGAAGATTCGGGCTTCCAGAGTGCGAAGCTTAAGGGGGGAGGTGTTTTTAGTGGGTAGGGGTCTCGACAGAACAAGATGCAGCCGTCGGAGCCGAGTCCCACATAGCGCGGGTAGACTGCCATGCTATGCCCGTCGCGCCAGTGCGTAAATTCACCATTCTTAAAAAAGCAATCAGATAAAACCCTCATGGGGCCGATAAGTGAAACAGACTTGCTCGATGTTGGTCGGGTGCTCTTTGGTTTCCTTAAGCGCAGAGCAGCGGCTAGCATTCGATTCTTCTCGAGCACGAGGAGATACTGACCGTAGACACAAAATCAACCGGCAAAATTTGCGTTCGCCGGTCCAGAATCCACAAGATGTCCCTCGGCGGCACCATAGTCTCTTTCAAAAAAATTGAGCAGTAACACTTGCGGCAGTATATTTGCATGGTGTGCAAGTTGTAGTAAAACCGTAGATAAATTATGTATCTAATGACTTACAATATATATATATATATATATATATATATATATATACATATTGCCAGTAGGCACATTATTAACGGACGTCATTGTACATTGTGACCGCTATTTGCTTCAATTCGAGACTTAAGCGCTTAAACTTATATCACAAACCTGGCTACCGAGATTTGCAAATGCTGAGTAGAGACAGTAGCGAGTGTGTGTTATTATGAGTTTTGTTCAACTTCGAGACTTAAGCGCTTAGACTTATATTACAAACCAAGGGGGTTGGCGAAACAGATGAGCATATTATAAGAAAAGCACTCAAAGCAGGCCAACAATCCAGATTTATGTCCTTTGGATTACTATGTGTGGGGCGTAACTAAGCAGCAATCTAACAAAACTCATAATACCACACACTCGCTACTGTCTCTCCTCAGCATTTGCAAATCTCGGTAGCCAGGTTTGTGATAAAAGTTTAAGCGCTTAAGTCTCGAATTAAAGCAAGTAGCGGTCACAATGTACAATGACGTTCGCTAAGAATGTGCCTATCGGCAATATATATATATATATATATATATATATATATTCCCAATTACGTTGCATCGATAAAAAAAATACGCGCAAAACAAGATACAATGACGTCATCTGTGTTCGCGCAAAATGACGTTACGGAAAATGCAACCCGATTTAGCAACAATTCATATGATATAGCTACAAATTGTTAGATTGCTGTTGTTGACGTTAACGCTGCAGTCGCGGTACGCGTTAAAACTAGCGAGATAACGATAGAAATTGCGTGGTGGTACTAGACATTTGTAGTTTTTTTGTAACTAGTGCTATAGTATATTACGCAGCCTGGATTCGTCGACG
Source organism: Dermanyssus gallinae (assembly GCA_003439945.1). Lineage (NCBI taxonomy): Eukaryota > Metazoa > Arthropoda > Arachnida > Mesostigmata > Dermanyssidae > Dermanyssus > Dermanyssus gallinae. The sequence goes on from QVRM01001699.1 coordinate 171,420, forward strand.
AATGCTATCACCTCCAGTGACCGACCATTTCGCAATGTCAGACTAAACACCTTACATAGAGCTTGACATTCGCCACAGCCGAAGAAACTACGGTAGTGAATTTCTAGGGATGTGTGCGAATGCAGAAAAACTGTACTAAGATAACTTCTTGTTGTCTTAAACCAACTGCAATAAACCGAATTGTTTAAACCGAACTGTTATGTTACGTTAGTAACATGTCGCCTTACGTTATCCCCCTATATGGCTTGTTGCTGTAAACTATTAACCACTGGTTACTGTAAACTACTGCTATATTATATCTAAGGAACGCTCCTTACTATTACCCAGTTTATGAGTTTCTCTTGGTGTAACGGCTTGATGTCGGCGATAATATATACTTACATAGCAATGTTTAAATGCCCTACAAAACAATGGTATTCATCTATATTACGACCAACTGCATAAAAACGAAACATATGTTAATTTTGAAAAAATAGCATGAGATAGTAAAACTTATTTGAACAAACAGCCGCGTATTTTTCTTGTACGCAGTCATCCGCCTGGGATAAGATATTCCAACAACATTCCTACAAGTACGAAAACCCGTAATAATTCCATTACAGGAGCTCGCAGTGACACTCAATTGTAAAACAAATTCAGAGTGGCTTTTTAATTGTCGAGCCAAAGACATGCGAGTATCAAAAAAGTATTACGCCGAATCCTAAACAAACTAGGTACTCTATACAAATGCATATGAATGTGTGGAGATATATGAAACCCACAAACCGCAGAACCAAAAATAGGTTCAATTCGATTCCAGGACGCACTATTGTTGCGTCGTTTGTTGTTGTCATTGATTTACAGATGAATATATATATATATATATATATATATATATATATATATATATATATATATATATATATATATATATATATATATATATATATATATATATATTTATATATATATATATATATATATATATATATGTACAGGCCCTTGTAGAGGCGCTCCTCAAAGATCACAAATCCTGGATTCTGATAAGAAGATTCGCACAAGGTATCTCTGAGGCGAAAATAACCGCCGCACAAAGCCGAGCAGCCTAAATGGCAAGAAGAGTGGCCAGGTGAAGTAATCTCAAAAAGATAGTACTGCGGCCACCCCCCGTCAAGGGGCAAAGAGGACGACTGGATTTTAGTGGGTGCGAGTCCCACACTACCGTGGCTTTAACAACGTCGCCCGGTGTGCATAACGCATTTTACCAGTTACCTCTATAAAAAAATTAAAACTATTTATATATATATATATATATATATATATATATATATATATATATATATATATATATATTTGTGTTCGAATACAACTCAAATAATGATTTAACAGAAATAATTCCAAATGCCCGTTTATGACGGCGGAGGGACGAAAGGATGTACGCAAGTATGTCGATGTATCTCGTCGACAGGCTAAGTCCAGAATATGCTGATCCAGGCCCACTAAAAACCAGTCCGTACTTCAGACCCGAACCCCGAAACAGTTTTTCCAAATTGTTTTGGTTTCTCAGTGCCAACATTTCTCTAGAAAAATATAATGCAAATCATATAATACAAAAGAAGGAAAGAAGATGAAGAAAGTAATAATAATATTATTAAAATTGACGATGATAATTTGCAAAAAACCAAATTCAATGTGTATACAACCGGCTGAAACCTCTCATCGAACCCTTTATATTCGCATGTGATTGCCCTCGGCACTAGCCGTGGAGGCCAGAACTTTAAGTTTCGTTAGGCGGGGTTACAAGCATAATAGAACGCACTTGTTCTTACCGCTGATTAATAGAAGACTACTATATAGCTTGACTTCATCTCTACCTTTCTAACATAGTCATAGCTTGTTCATACTGCACTAACCTGAATTAATATTAAGAAAAAAAACGGAAGGATTCTACCTTAGCAGGATTCGATCCTACACAGATCTCACACAGAAAAATATGTATATACAACGCTCCATTTTTTTTAAAGCGGTCAACCTGTCGTAGGATGCGTCAAGAGAGCAATATGGACGTCCTTGGGGTACGGCTTCATAGACAGCACAATACCGAAGTATTGGTGTGCCCCATGAGAGTGTGCTATCGTTAGAAACTAAGAAGTGTATTGTTTTGACCGAGCAAGATGGCTTAGTAGCAGAAGCCTTTGCCTTGCATTCGAGAGGCCAGGGTTCGAGATCCAGATCAGCCACTCCTAAATTGGTTTCCATGGTTCTCAATTTAGACAAAGTGAATACCGGAGTGGACTAAAAATCGACCATGATCGGGAAAAAAACAACGAGGAGCACAGATGTCTCAAAATAAAGGGATGGTGCATTGCCGCCATTAAGCTTCCTTAAGCTTTTTAAAGTTTTTTTTTTAATTGCTCGGAGTGGAATAAAGGCAGCGTATTAATAGCAGCTTGAACAGTTGTGATCGAACCTCTCGCCTGAAAGGTGAAGTGACTCTCGAAAAGTCTCAGCTGGTAGCGAAGCGGAGTCGTTCCTCGACTCGGATAGCGCTGATAACAACCGTCCAGTATGACCTGAGAACACGGTGTAGTGTTCTGGTCGCCATTTGAGGCCACGGCAGATCCCCGGCCCGCAGATACCATCGTTGCGTTCTCTTTTACAGATTCTGAAACAAGCACATATACAGCGCAAAAAGAAAAACAATTACAGTTAGCTGTACGTCCAAACAGATTTATATATATATAGAGAGAGAGATAGAGAACTAGAGAGATAAATAGAGAGAGAGGGAGAGAGAGATGAGTACATATAATGAGTTGATTCTCCATAAAACAACATGTATTTTTTAAGCTACTCACGCGAACACAAGGTATTGATAAACAGAGTTGCTGATTATTGATATAAAAAAGAGTAGACAAAAAGATAGATTGATGTAAGGTACAATATCGCAAGGAAAACAAAAATAAAACTGTTTATTTAAAATATGTTTATAATAACTCCTGATTTTATGGTGTTCGTTGTATATATTATATATATATATATATATATATGTTATATTATGTAGGCTTACAACTACGCAACATTAGCACACAAGTAGCAGTACAACGCAAGCTTGATCGTCGACGTCATAATAGGCGAACCTATCTACGTAGTTTCACCTCATTAGTTACGCGCACACGGTTGAATCATGCGTGGCTCAATCTACGTCGAAAAATTAACGTTGCCAAGAAGGCATGCAAACGTTAGAGGTGCAATTAGTGAAGGACAGAAAACAAAGGCAGAGTGAAAAACATTTAGATTTTGTCCAAATGTCAAGATGTTTAGAAACAAAACATGCCAACACTGACGTAATGAGTGTCCTACCAAAACCTTACCCTTGACACAAAAAGTTCAGGATATTTAGAAATATATTATACTTTACGGTACGTCAGAGATGCTAATGTCGAATATTAGTTTAGCGTGAGTCTGAGCTGGCAATGCTCTTTACTCTGACACATAGGTAATGTTCTCGTTGTGTAATTTTGAAACAAACAACAGGAAATGTAACCTAAACACAATATATTTAGGAAGAGGAATGATATTTAATCAAAGTTTGCCACTTGGTCGACCTAATTATGGGATGTTAAACGTGTGTCATATTTTCGAACTCTTTGTGACCAAAGTTGACAAGTTACATGTAGATTATATTTTTAAAAATATCTAATTAGTTCTACAGCTTTTTCGTAGTTCATAATATGTAAGATTCAATATTTCCCAGGCTCCTCGTGTCCTCAATCCCAGGTTTGGGAATATATTTTTTGTACGACCATGTTAAGGTTATAAATTAATAAGATAAAAAGAGTTAACACACTTTGATGGCGCATTTAGTGTCTGTACATAGTTATTCTACGCTGCCACAAAGAGTTGTAGCTAATAAACAAACATATAAAAGTGCGACATTTCCGAACAAAGCCAGAAAGATTCCACAAAAACGCCAGAAATACATTCGAAAATTCTGTGTAGGCAAACTACGAAACAAATCTCTTCTCTGGCTCTCTGAAGATACAGTTCCTGGGGTCACACACGGGGAGAGTCCGAATGTAGTTCACTGAAGAATCTTAGATGTGATGCTGTAAAGTTACCTAATCATTCGAAGCTCATCAAAACCAATTTAATTAAATATTTTTAAAGCAGCTTCATTGTAAGCTAAATAAAAAAAAACATGAATCTGTTCCGTTTCTAAAGTGCTTTTAAATATGGATATATCCTCTTATATATGTAACACGGTTGTTACATGTTTTGAGATGTTGGAATCTACATTCAATTAGCATACATTTGCAGCATTTCTTAATTGTTGGTTTATCCCAATGTCATATTAATATTTCTCAAACTACACACTGAATACGAGTGCACATGCGCAGTAGTGAAAACAATAACACAGACGTATATATATATATATATATATATATATATATATATATATATATATATATATATATATATATATATATATACATGTATATATAAAATTGCAGATGTTTAAGTTTGCGAGAGCTGGTTCGACGATGAGGGCGTTAATGGCGGTGGTTTACCATAGACGCTGCAGACGCGATTTGGTCTGCAGCCGCAAAGAGCTGATCGACCAGTGCCTCACCACCGTTCGAGATGCTGATCAAGGAGTTCGTTGGATCACTAAGCAAATTGGCTTCAATCCTGCGGGAATTAAGCACGCGTACAAAGCGGTCGTCCTCACTTTAGCTATCATCATCCTTTTCAGCAGCAGCATCAGCACTGTTATCATAATTTCCAGTGGAAACATTTCCTGGGACGGGGGGGGGGGGAAACAACCATCAACCGTCACCAATTTTGTTGTCATGGCGAGCGCCAATAAAGCGGGCTGTGGCGGAGGTTGTGCTTGGCCGGCATGTGATCAAACCACACTCTAGATTGAGGGACAGATTTCCTCGTTGTGTCACACAATTGCAAATTACCTACGATCGGCGACGACGAGAAGGAGCACCGTCAAACTATCGGGCTGCCGCAGCGATAAAGTCAATGTCGTCTTTTTTATATAACGTCCTAGATATTGCGTCCATCTAATAGCTGTGTCTGTAATCGGTCGTTGGCTGTTGGAGATGGCGATCCGAACGTCAACTACAACGCTGGAAGTGCTTAACGTCTTATTCGTTGGTTCGCCTCTCCATTATACGTTCGAAGGCAACGGAAGCTTTGCTTTGGCCAGCGAACGAATAACCTTCGTCTTTACGGAAAACAAAAACATGTCCTCATACATGTGCGTCGGTCAGCATATGTATATAAGTATATATATTGTATGGATGGCTTTCATTGACGCCCGATCGTAGCGTTATTCGTCCATAGTTAGTTGGACAGGGAGGGAAGCAACTAAGTGAAATCAGACAAAGGCCAATTGGACGCAATGACGCAATTGTATGTCGAAGATCAATAAAGATAGTATATTGTGTTAGTATGTCGCAAAAAAAAAATATATTTATATAGGAAAATGTGGCCTTTCCAGCATAGCAGCCAGGTTCTTGCTTAGGCTAGGGGTACACATATATATACTTAAGTGGACGTATAGCTGCCTTGCTATGAAAGGCCATCTTTCAACACCTATACTAAAATCTCGTCACAAGTTTTGTGCATCTTAGCTGCTAGTCTACTAAATTGGAAGACTATTTTTCTGTAAGTCTGAAAGCCCGGCCGTCTAGCGGATGAGCGCAACAACAGAAACAGGGGAAGAGCAATCTCAAAGTAGATTGAACAACACAGTTGCGCCAAATGTCCTTGTCCTGGGTCTTTATGTTCCCGCATACAACGCGTTTCCGGCTAAGCAGATTTTGGTAAATACAAAGTGGCTATTTCAAACCGGATCTGTTATTTAACTGACTTAGTATATATAGACTATTTTGTTGCGAAAATGACAATTCAAACTAAATGGCCGTGGATTCAACACGGTTCTAAATATTCAGCATTGCGTGAGTTGCCTACCTCGTAAAAACAATCTAAACGGTGACAGCCACCAAGCAACAATTCAGTAGTGCTATAGTTGGGCAAACAAATTTGTCCGCCTAAAATAGATGTATAATGTATTTAAGCGCAAGGAGAATGACTGCTATGATTACTTCGTAACATGGTACGAGTTTCCAAACTCAAATACATCAACAGCCATTCTCCATAACGTCCCGCCCAATAAAAGCGCTCAGGTTATGACCTAAAAACCAGGGCCATTCGTGCTAATGTCAATAGGAGTAGCTCGACCGCACAAGCGCAGCTATAACTTTTCCAAACCCGACCAACTAGAACAGATTGAATCTTTGTCCGGTGTATGAAAGTCGCTACAATTTTCACTTCGAGTGCGAGCTGCGATAGCATGCGCAGCGTCTCGCTCAGCGCGCTGCGTGGCGCTTGTCCTGCGGAACAACGTGATTGCGCATAGAAAACGAGATATGTTATTTTGCGGCGCAGTTTACATATAACGTTTCGTATCGAAAGATCGCAATGACGCTGAAATGTGCTTTTTCACTTGAATACCTTTTGCATATGTCATATTGTCAATTATGGCTCCACTGGCTATTAGATGATAATGTTACTTATTACATCATTCGCTGTATATCCCTGTCTCTGAACGTCACGGACCTGATACGCTATACATCGGAATACTGTAAATCATTTGTCTTATTTGCAGCAACTGGCAATTGCTTCTGCTATATATACATATATATATTGGGGGGACATTGGGGGGCCTGGGTCGCTCACGACGAAACTGCTCAAGGATGTCGGGAAAAGATTGGCGCTCGCTACAGGAGACAAGAGGGCGGGCGAGTATTTACTGCAACGTCTGTCATTAGATGTTCAGAGGGGGAATGCTGCTTCGGTGAGAGGTACCCTGGCTAGGTGGACCAGCCCAAGCCTGGACCTAGTGCCTTGAGTTATGCCCCAGTGGGCTGTGCACACGTTCTTACATCACAAATGTATATTTTGCTACACTTATATATATATATATATATATATATATATATATATATATATATATATATATATATATATATATATATATATATATGAGAATTTCTTCCTGTAGGATATTTCCATGCAAATAAAAATACGTTTATGTGTTTGACTCACAAACAGTAAGCTGGGTTAATCATTTACCGTCCTTTTAAATCAGACTGAAACACATCCCGGCTCTTGCCCTTGACACCTTAATGAAACATAATCGAGCGCCGCACGATGGTACCCCTTACACGGCATCCGAGACAGTACTCGGCACTGGGCGTACTTCTGCTTGAAAGTAAAGTAGCACTTCTCAGAAACCGTCTCTACATCCGTCGGCTAGAGGACTCTTCCCGAGGCTAAACAAAGCGTGGCTGCATAGTGGGCAACCGTCACACGCCGTCATTCCTGCAACCTCAACCAAGCTCAAAAACCGGCTACAAACTCGGGCTAATAATAACAATAATTGTTTGCGAGCCAATGCCACACCACAATTCGACTCGATCCGTAAAAATGCTCAGCGCTTGCAATTGGAATGCAATAAGCCCTGAGTGTTTTGCACTCACTGTTCATCTGGCACGATAATTATCTGTGTTGTACTACTACTACTACTATTACTACTGTCACTATTACAACAGTGGCACAAACTATACCAGCAGCAGAAACAGCAACCACGCCAACAACACTAACATTAAGAATAACAGAAACAACGGCATACACAACAACATAAGCTACCTTTGAAGCAACAAGTCTAATAAATATAAACTAAAAAATTAAATAGCTGCCATAACTACACATACTCATACAACTATTAGTGCCATGGACAACGATTGTATTTTGCCAAAGATGATGATATTTAACCTAGAACAGATCTATCTAGCGGGATACCTAACAGTTCGATGTGTGCTGGTGTCTCGCGAATATGCATGCTGTCCATAGTGAGTGGAAGCGGCATTCGTGCCCTAGAGAACAGGCCCCCCGCTGAATAGCTCATTTGTTAGGCCGTAGTCCTCAGTCAGTGACGCATGACAGAAGTAGTGCAAGTAATCAAATGCCGGAGGAGATTCTATTGACCTCCCATCGAGTTCTAGCCAGAACGACAGCAACGCCTTTAGAATCAATGCCTATGTATAACGGAACCATAAATCAAATCTGTTATATATATATATATATATATATATATATATTCGGATCCATCACTATCTCTATGAGTGGTGTATGGGACTCCGAATCTGCGAGGACGCTCTTGGGGCTCGGCGTCACGAAGAGGAATCTTATGGATCTCACCGTTTTAACTTTGCAAGGAACCTTGAGGATATACCGCTCGCACCGGGTCCATAAGAGCGGGGGCTACCATCAAGCAAGGACACGGACAACTGACTCTTAACTTCACGTGACACCTTTTTACCACAATTCTTATTAAGGCGAGCACTGCCAAGTGTGCAAACGTATTGTAATTGATTAATAAATCATCACAATATTTTCTATATATATATATATATATATATATATATATATATATATATATATATATATATATACATATATATATATATATATAAGATAATTCCGTCAACCATATGATCTCCGTAAGCCCTACGGCTGACGGATGAGACCCTTTCTCAGCCGCAGCGCTCCCGCGCTGAACCCCGATCGATATGCGCTGCAACAGGTATTTGCTAGCGCGAATGTCCCTTGGAAGCTAGGAGCAGCTATGGCTACGGAGGTAATGAAAGAGAAAGGAACCCTGGGAAAGCTCAGGAGAGCAAGATTTCCGGCTACTGCACTAGAAAATCACGTTAGTCCGAATGATGCGGCTTTGCAGGTGTTAATACAACCACGTCGAACGTTGGGGAAACCCGTGAGTGACCCCGGCCAAATGATCCGAGTGGCACTCGCCACTTCTCCTGATGGCCCATAGTACTGTTCTATGGAGATCTGGGCCATCAGAGAGTGAAGCTTAAGGGGAGAGGTGCGTTTAGTGGGTATGGGTCTCAGCGGGCTAACACCCACCGCTGGGGTCGAGTCCCACACTGCTCGAGTGGAAAGTGGGACCTTCTCATTTTCTACTCATAGCAATAGTACGTAAAAGTATTTAACCCTCCTCCATAAAAAAAAGCGCGAGTGTCCCGGGTTGCAGCGATGACTCTCCGGCCCAGTTCCTCAATATTTTTTTTAACTCCAGTCCGATCGGACCAATTTTCTCAATGGCGATCCGCTAAACTATAAATGGCGACGCTCATTCCGTGTATTTTGTCAATTTTCGGTTCTCGGCGAGTCGGGCACCCGCACCCACCGCACGGCTTATGTTCTGAACGTAGCTTCAGTAACCAGTGTACATGACACCGTAACATCCCAAACGAAAGGACACCTCGCGATCACGTGCCCACGGGGTGATAGTTTTTCCGTCTAGCCTCAGCTGGCTATTCCGACTGAGGTCGAACGTTTTTCATTCCAGACGAGTACTACGCGTATAAAGGATTGTGCTAATTTTTTCGATTATTCCTCTCACAATATTTCTCATTGACATAATCAATTAACCACCAATGATTTTTACCAAAGAAACAAAGTCGCCGTAGACGCGGCCGCTGCAGCTACGAAAAGGCACACATCAACGGTTACTGAATAGTTAAGAAACAGAAAGAAACCCACCTCAAAAAACATTTACTAAATCCCAATCGCCACTATTGTGACCGTTCTGTAAATTGTTGCTGTTTTTGCCACTATGGCTGGTGAAAGCACAGCCAGTAATTAAAAAAGCAAACATGATTGCACACTATTCAATGGGACCATTCGTTAAAGATTGCGTCCGTTCGCACCTCCTACCCTCCAGGCGTATTTCACTGCATCCGACCCAGGCTCACTGCAATCGTATAGTAGGTGACACATCCAGCTTCAAAAAACAGAGATCGACTGTGAGCAGGCGAACAGGCAACAGTGTGGTGGCTGCAAGATAAGCTTTTACCAAGTATCGTTTTCGATAATCACGGTCGTTCCTGGCTAACCTTTGGATATTGTAACTTTTGTTTTTAGTATAACACAAGTCAGCCTACCGGTAACCGACGCGCTGACAACGACTCAAAGAAACATTGGGAAACGTTTCGTAAACGCAATTTCACGAGGCAGTGGCGATCGCCAAAAACGATTAAAGAACCATTCGTATTTCCGTAACGCTTCAGTGCACGAACTTCTATTATCCGACGATCAGCACTGATTTGTAATATCCGCTTACAAAACCCACATTACGCTCATAAAAAAAGGAAAAGGAAAAAAATATATATAACCATCTTACACATCCTAGTAATCGACACACACTCACAGACCGCGTATTCTCTCACGTTCTTAACGCATAGAGATGGTTAGCAGCGGCAAATAGCCTTTAACACGATGTTGCTAGCAGTGTTATTGTTGTTGATCGTAGACGAGCCAGGCCGCTCACCCGGATCTTTGCTCCGTTAAGATTACAACATATTACCATCCCTTGTGACCCGGACTGTTACTAAGCTAACAAAGAGAGAAAAAGACAACACTAACAGCTATTTATCTGGCCAATGGGCGTAACAAGGTGGTGGCTCTCAAACTAGGATGTTTTCATCAGGGGAATCTGTCGGGGGATCATCAAGACTTCACGAACTGCGCAGCACGAGACAACCTGACACGCGGTTGTGCTTTTGGCTACCAACTATTGAGCTCGAAAGCTGATCCAGACTCTGAGACGAGAGATCAGAATAGGCTAGAATAGAAAAAAATGCCTTTTTTTGTTTGGCTTGATGAGAAGCTGCGAAACGGCAGGTGGAGTCGTGCTTCTAGTTGGGTTAGTAAAACAACTTGATGTCTTCCGTTGACTTTTGTATCCCCTGGTATATATATATATATATATATATATGTATATATATATATATATATATATATATATATATATATATATATATATATATATATATATATATATATATATATATATATATATGCATGAATGTTGTGATATTTTGTAATGTACATTTCCCTTTATTGTAAATAAAGCGCGTATTATGAATATATATATATATATATAAAATAAAGCAGGCCAAGCGTCCCTTATTTTTTGAAGCCTGCCGTGCTAGCCTGAATAAACGAATGTCTTCGCCTAAGCGCGCCAAACAATTCGGCTGACTCTTTTCCCCACTCAATCTGATCGGCTGGGGCAACTGCGCCGGTTTCGTTACGCCATACGAGATCATAGACATTGTCGAGCCCGGTGGCGTGGTGGGTGTATTCGGGTGCGCCTTGCGCGACCGGAGGAAACACATAGGTGCAGCACGGGTTTGAGCTTCCCCGTTGCACATTTGTATTTATGGGGATCCGTCTCACGAAACAGTGCGAAAGCAGTCCCGTAGACGTAAACTGCTGGCTGAGGGTTAGCCCGAAAAACAAAAATAGATCTCATTGACAAGAAGTGATATAGTATTTATATTTATATTAATAGCGTTCCTTTGGCGGGCAACGGGGGTTAAAGATATTGTGAACGAGCTCCAGAATCTTAAAGCCCACCAGAAATTTGTGATACGCACAAGCGATAGAGGACATTAGGTGGCTGTGAGGCACAACGGTGGACCGAAGTCCACTACAACCGGTCGAAAGCATCACAAAAGTACAAGTGCAGTTGAAGAGGAATTCGAAGCAAAGCGCTGCAAAGATTACTTGAACATTTCGAACAGCAGCGTGATGCGGATCACAGTCTTTGAACAGGCGAAACGATCGGGCGTGGTTGCAGCAAGAAACCCGTCCGATCTCACGTGCCTCAAGTAACCTCAATAACCAATGAGAGGCACACGCTGCTCGTTTTCATCTCTCATGGAGTCAAAATTGACGGGATGAGGTACCGTCAGATAATGTTAAAGAGTTGTCTAATGCCGCGGGCCAGAGAGCATTTAAAATGCTGACAGGTTTTACGTTTCAGCAAAATTCTCTCAAAATCAAACAACCTTATGTTTGGCTCGGATTCATGCACCTGCCTTTGTCACATCTGAAGTATGGCTACTGTACCCGAGGAATTAGATTCCGCTTAACTCTTCCTTGTGGGAAATCCTTAACGCCAATATTTGCACTGCCACATAAATTTGCATAAATGGCAGGCAGCAAATGTTTGTACAAGAGTGGAATAGGATACCACAAAAGGTCGTTCGTGATTAGTGCACTAGTGATGAGTGATTTTTCGGTACAAGTGTGGCATTTGAAAATTGATGTATGTACCAGAAACTAGATTGACTGAAAAGCATTTTGGTGGATCACAAGAATATTTAAAAAGTTATTTTAATTTAGTGGCCATTCTTCCAGGATACACCTAACTTGTATATATATATATATATATATATATATATATACACACACATTAGACACGGGCGATATCCTTTTCTGCTAAAAACCCTTAATTGTTACAGTTGTTGAAAATGTGTAATTATGGCAAATTTAGCCTCAATGAGAAATTACTGAGTTTATATATATTTGCCGTCCGAAGAAAACGCCAAAGAATAAATATATGGGTATAATTAAAGTCTTTAACAAAAAAATCACCTACGGCCTTCATGAATGACTTGTCGGACAAAATAAACTATATATATATATATATATATATATATATATATATATATATGTGCAGAATCTTCCATAACGTATGAACCTATTTTAAGGTTTGGTAGGACTCGGCAAGAAAATCTTTTTTCGCAATAAATTGCTTAGTAATGAGGATGACAATTATAAAATTACATAGTTGTGCAAAATCTACGTTTGCGGGAGAACCAGTCAACGCATAGAGAAGCCGATCATACCGGCGTGTTCGGTGGTACGATCGACATCTTCATGCGGTATAAAATTCTGTATAGTCTAAATGACACCACCCGCAAGTCAGCGAAAGGCGAATACTCAGGTTAAGGAAAGTCGTAATGTTATGTATTACGTTGAAGTTTTCACGTGCAGAACCGTAAATGTTTGACATTACGACCAACAATTTGCGTCTAAACGACTATTTTCAATAGCATATGTCCATTATTTTCGTACCAAACTGATGGTGCTGCGTTACGTAGTTGTAGAGTAACTAAACTTTTTCAACAGCCATATCCAAAGTATAGGTCTGCATACTTGCATAGAGTGTATCAGAAAAGGTTTGGTAGAACTCGGCAAGAAAATATGTTTTCAATGAAAGGAGGGGGTGTATTGAAAAAATGTTACGGTTCTGAACGTTAAAGCTTTAAATACGTAAAACATAACAACTATGGCTGTCGAAACAGCTTAGTTACTCGGCAACTACGTAACGCAGCACCACCACTTTCGTACGAAAATAAGGCAGAACACATAATTTTATGATTTTTATCCATACGCCTAAACAAGACGTATCTGCCCCTTCTTCCATTGAAAAAATAAATTATATATATATATATATATATATACATTTGATCATTTTATCCTTCTCTATTTGTCTCTATATTGCTCTCTACATATATGCATTTATATTTATCGAGGTTTGCTTACATTACATGAACAAACTTGTATGTATTAAAAAAGCTGTGCACTTTAGGATTTGCCACTGTGAGCAATATCTAATAAATATTGGAAATGCCAATAGTCTAAGCTAATTTATCTATTTTGAACTCACCTTTGCTAGATATGTCACTATTGCTTAACTATAAATATAAGATGATTTATTCAAAAGCTTTCTCGTTCGAGATTAGGATTCCACAACCCAGGCACGACCTGTGTGTGTCGCCGCTGCGGTGACTTATGCAGCTTGTATTACTTGGACTACCATAAGACTCCTTAAAAATGCCTCTTCCAAAAAGTGGCCAACTGTAAGACTCTTTAAAAAATGTCTCTCGCTAAAAATCTCCTTCAGTCAGCTCGAGCGAGGAGCCAAGCAAATAGTAATAATAATAATGATAATAATAAAATTGTGCATTAAGCAGTTCATATGGATCACTGTATCTAACGTTTTGATGCCGTCACATCGTTTTAACCCTTTAGCCAGGCTATGGTGTACACCATAGTCACATTGGACCCATTTTGCTTTTCCTTAGCGGAGAAGTCTAGCAACGGAACAATGTTGAACAAGATCTCAATTAAAGAAGAAGAAGAAAGAATACAAGCCGTGCAGGATTTAATCTTACACATAAAACGCCCAAATCTCATTTAAACGGTGCGTTATCCGCCTAAGCTATTATTAGCACTGTATGCAAATTGACAAAATATATATATATATATATATATGCAAAAATTGACAGCGTCAATGGAATAAAACTTCACAAGTCCCAGAGTACCTCTGCCTAGCCACTTTTGTATCCTCATATTTCCTTGTTTACTCTATACTGACGTCAAGTGATGTAGACGTGAAGAGATAGATGACAGCACGCAGCAGACCATCATCGGGAAATGCTTATGGATGGCAGTCGGAAATGCGCTTAGCGCTTAGTCCCGTAGTAGTAGTAGTAATACGTGTACACATAATATATGACACTATATCGGGGCGCGTCATTGCAGCTTGGTGTAGTCTTACCGGCAGCCGCGGCGCGTAGTGGACGCCTACGAAAGGTTGCCCGCGGCCGAAAGCTCCGCCGAGGATGGGGAGTCCACTCGTGCGATAGACGAGTCCGCATTGTGGCATTGAGGTTGCGCATTGCGTATTAGGGCAGGCAGGGCACTAAAGGTTCACAGCAGTCGTCGACTCAGAAGCGACGCTCAGTGGTCGGGTCAGAAACGGACCCTTTACTGTCTCCACGCAAAGCAACGGCACACGCGTCGAGCGTATATTTTGACCCGATTTTCCCACCGTCACTACTAGTTTTGCACGACGCGATTACGGCGTGATGCTTGCACTCGTTGTAGTCGAACCAGTGATACCTCTTCGATGGTTTTCCTCTACCGGAGCTAAGCAGTAATAGCATTCTTAGCTCGGTGAGGAAAACATACCTGCATCAATTGGGGCACTGCTCCCTCAAGCCCTCAATAGTATCATAATCACATCGCAGCGACTAGCACAACCACAAGACAGCCAACTCGACTTGCTCAAACAGCAACCAGAGCAAGTGGCAAGTTCCACTGAAGCTTCTTCTTCTTCTGTCGCAAGGTCGTTGCAAGAAGCTCGCTGAAGTCTGTTTACGCTGATGATGGCTCTCTTCCTTCTTTTCAAGACTTTGTTAACCACTCGACCGGGCAGTCGATACGTTCGGACATATAGCAAAAGAGAGAGAGAGAGATACTTACATTCCCGCGGCCAACGGAGTATATATATATATATATATGCTCCTAGAATATGTCGGTCGGTCAACTTTCGCAATGACTACAACAATAACAATTCAACCTGACTAGACTTTCCCCTCACAGCACGTCATGACAGTCCCCGATAGGAAACGCGCTGACGCTCCGTCGTTTGAGTTCTATTGTCTCTGGCACTGTTTCTGCTGCTGCTGCTGACGGCACTGTTTCTGGTAATTGTGGCTGATGTTGGAGAAGGGAATCAGCTGTCCACAGCGCCGCTCACCGCCGTCACGACAGCTGCAACAAGAGACGCCTTGAATACGCGCCGATCTCTGGCAGCGCGATAGATCTTACGTTAACGAACGTGAACTCGATTGAGCTCGGCGTCCGTCCGTTTGTCCGTCGTTGTCCAGCAGCGAGGCCAAGGTATAGTGACGGCCAATATGACTTGGAGGAGCGACCGAGTTGACGATTGAGCGAGGGAATCGGCAGCCACCATGAGGAACTACTTCTAACAACTTCCACTGCAAACAGATGACGCTACTACCCTCGCCTCGCGCGCGCCTTCTTCCAAGCACAGCAATTCCTGCTCTTGCCGAATGCGTCGTCGTCGTCGAGGACAGCAACAAAGTCAACGGCCAGTACAGCAACAACAACAGCAATAACAACAACAACAGCAATAACGACATAGTAACCACAAGAGCAACAGCTACAGCAACAACAAAATCATCATCATCATCAACAACAACAACAACAACAACAACAACAACAAAAACAACAACAACAACAACAACAACAACAACAACAACAACAACATCATCATCATCATCATCATCATCAACAACAACAAATACGCCATTGTTGTTACTACTCCTTGTTATGATGTCTTTGTGGTTTGTGTGGTGACTCGATGCTTGAAAGGCCACCCATTCTAGTAGCCCTGCCACAGCACGCGAAGTCACAATGTGCCAAAGTAGATCGATTTGGATTGCCGAGGCCATTTCTCTTTTACTCTTCGTCTGTTCGCATTCGCGTTGATTCGCGTCAGCATTAGGTGTGTTGCCCCCGGTGGCGGTGGTGAAAAGTTTTTGATTTAGTGGCCAGATCTATATTCTGCAAAGCCTCTGCCTTCAGCCTATCTAGGGTTTGGTATAGTATGGAATATATAAATACATCTATGTGTGTATACAGTGTATATATGTCTATACATACTGTACATCTGTAAGCATGTGCGATAACTACACATAAATATATATATATATATATATATATATGTATATATATATGTTCATACATCCAGTCACTGTATTATGATTGTCGCTATTCCCTACACTAGCACGGCTATCCGACACAGCTGTTTATCGATCACCTCGCTTCGTCTGCTTTTCTTCCGTATTACAGTGGCTCTCGCTCGATAGCCGCATCCTTCACCTGCTCAGAATATTTGTTACTTAACATTCACCTACCAAAGACACCTGTACAAGTGAAATCACACACAGCAGTCAAATGCGCCATTTGCGCTGTGTGTGATCTCACTTGTACAGGTGTCTTTGGTAGGTGAATGTTAAGTAACAAATATTCTGAGCAGGTGAAGGATGCGGCTATCGAGCGAGAGCCACTGTATATATATATATATATATATATATATATATATATATATATATATATATATATATATATATATATTAATATATATAAATACTTCATCTTTTGTGAAAGTATACGAAAGTATATGTACGTATACATGTACATACAGGATGGCGTGCCGCGACGAGTGAGATGTGCTCTTTGCAAGAGCTGCTGGAAAATACACACGTTTTTCGGTTTCGATCAACGCGTTTACCAAGTTTGTGCTCTCTAGCTGCTGTCGAACAATGTCACCGGTAGTCAGAGATGATGTCGCTTCAATGATGCGGAGAAGAACTTTTTAGCGTTAGCAACGAATTTACGCCAAATCGAAGCGCTGTTCAAACTGTAATGGCCTTTTTATGGTATTATCAACAAAACTCCGGGGCTGCACAGTTGCAGATGTGAATTGTGAAAGTCTGTGTCTGTCGTGTCTAGTGATGATAGTGACATTTTGATTTTAAACGACGCCAACAACTCAAACGATTTATCATCAGCTGATACTTCCAGCGCGTCTCGTGCGCTCCTGAAGCAGGTGGGCACAAATCCGCGCAAATCAAACCAATTACGCGAACGTCATGTATGTAGACTTAGCAAACGAGTGCAATCGCTTCCCACATGCAAGGCAGGCTCATATTAACCAGCCATCAGGATAATGGCCATGACAGAAGTGAAAAATTGCCTCTATGTTGCCGTTTTAACTACTATCGCCGTAACTGTCAGAAGAACTCCCTAGCCTGGCATCACAGCTTGAGCGTACATCTGCCGAAAATTTGCCAGGTATGGGCTAGTTATATTTATAAAATCGATATGCCATTCATTTAAATGTTCATAGGCATCTGCCGTAGAGGTTAGATGCGGTACGATGCTCACATTTCCGGGTTGACCGTTAATGACAGCCGCAGTAGTCAGAAGTAATTAACCTCATAATGGGATGTAAACAATTGACCACCAGTAAACGTGACAACAAATTAAATACGCCAGCCTCCGCGTCTAGACCTGATGTCGACTATCTGGACAAGGCGCCAAGTACCGCCGAAGCGTTGCTGCGCCACGACATTTGCATACCCTACCAATAAACTCTTGGTAATTTTACCTGGATCCTCTAAGATCCTGAATGCAGAAGTACGAACGTTCTTAAGTATTGAAGTACCCGATAAATGCCTACTTCCTACACTTATTTTTCGCCGCCTGCCAAACAGGATAACCAACCTGGACAGCGCCGTGACCGACCAAGAAATTTAAGGTGTTGAATTGTCAGTTGCGGCAGCTTTTCAGACGAATGTCCTTTCACCCTCAAGGTTATTAAGGTCCTTCTCGCCGGAACTCGACCTGCAGGTTCGAGAACACAGGGATAGCCAGAAGACCTTAGGGCAGGATCCAGGGTATCAGTATCATTCAGAGCAGCATGTCTCGTCGTATGGTGGTGACGGCGTGGTTCAGGGGGCTAGTGCGCTAACCATAATCGCCATCTGCCGAGGTGTCGCCAGCTATAATAAGAATAGTTTTGAATTAGAAAAACATTCTTAAAAAATGTAATTCTAGACTTGCCACATGCCACGAACGTTCAAACAATCATAAAGGACGTTCCCTAAACGTTCATCCACTCGACGATCCAACAGTTCTTGTTTGCGCTCGCAAGTTCCATTACGAAAAAGGGCAGCCAGATACTGTCTGGCTTAGGTCGGCAACGAACGTTTCGGAGAATTGGGGACCGCTCTTTGATGTGGCCAAATTATGGTCTCACCCGCGACCGGCTGGCTGACTTCAGTACCTCGGGGGCCGTTCGCAACTTCCGATTGCAACATGAAGTATGAAGAATTGAATACAGAACAGAGATGTTTTCATTTTAGAAGACGAAGTCTTCTCGGATTTTATAGACCAACCTAGAAAAAATGCTACCGTTTGTTAAACATATAGTGTTAAGAGGTGCATGTAATGATTTATACTAAACTATTTTAGATAGATCTTACCTGCATTACAGGCATATCTATGTTTTGGATACTAAATACAGAGTAATTTGCACATGCGTTTCGCATGAAACAAGAACAACACACGAATTAGCAAACCATATGCAACAACTTTCTCTTAATTAACGTAGACTGGCCTATAATAAGTACGAAAGCTTTAAAGCTCCCAACCGATAATTGGAGTTTGCCAGCGTCTACGGGCATTTACAGGTAGCAGCGAAGCAACTGCTCAGCACTCCGACGACGAAAAGTGTCTTAACTAGACAAAGGCGCACTTTGAGGTGACTGGAGCCAACCTAGCGCTAAATAGCTACATGCGTTTGTTTTCCAAGTGTAACACCGCTGAGGAACAGTTCTGAAACCTAAAAAATATAAACTTGTTCATACTATGACCGATCTGGTAGCACAGTTTACGCTGTTAGAAAGACATACATAATCTTCCCTTGACGCTTTTATATTTTGTGCTCGGCAGGAACTTTGCAAAATGACATCTTTAGAGGCACATAGCCGATTGGTTGGCCGAAACTTGGTTGTCCATCTTTTAGAAGAAAGTGGTTTAAACAATTGCGTTTGAACATCTGCAGTGCCTTGGAGTTCCATTTTTATGCCAACAAAGTACTAAATGCTAAAAGTGGGATTGCACTCTTATCTCTACCGACGATGGTATGGTCGTGCAAGATGGCAAGAGAGCGTCACTGATTCTTCTTTTGATTTGCCATCGATATTTTTTGCCTTCAGATTTGTCACCGATGTTTTTTTTTCGAAAACGCGTACGTGGTAATAATGATAAACCGCTGGCACGTGTGAATTTCGTAAAGTGCTTTCTCTTTGTTTCGCGGTTAAATTGTGACAACTGTTTACGAATGGATCGGGAAATCCTCCGCAAGATGTCCGTCTTGTTTAGCTAATCAAATGTCTTAAAATTTAAAATAGTGTGATAGACGCAATACACATCAAAAGTCGAAACGATCTGCAACAAGAAGGATTTGGACGCGCAACGGCTGCACAACTATTCAAAGTTGCCATGAAGTCATGATTGGGCCCTGGCACTTAACAGAAATGTACTCCTTTAAGTCATCTACTTTGATTTCTTTCGTGCATTCGATCGAGTTGGTCACGAAATTTTACTAACAAAGATGGAAAGTTGTGGACACTTGTCCTTAAGGTTAGGACCCACTGTTCTCAGCAAGTGTCCTGCCAATCCGGAGTACCGCAAAGCCCTTTCCTAACCCACCCATATACACAATATTTGTACTTAACTTAGGTGTCCGGCTGCGTACTTTGCGTTCTAGCTATAAAATATATGCAGATTTTTTTCCGGGGATTGCACTCAGAACGAGAGTGCGATCTTTTTTGCTGATGATCTTAAAATGTTTGTCGAGACTCACAATGAGAACGAGAGGGCAGAAATTCAAAATTATATAGACCACGCCTCCAACAGGTGTGCCGTAAATAAGATGACAATCTCTGTTCCTAGATGTGCGGTTTTCGAAGCGAACCAAGACAACGCGGTGTGCTACCTCAATAATCAAGCCATTCTCCAGGTCGCTATATATATATATATATATATAGGCATAACGTTTGATCGCGAATTGAAATTCTAGACGCTAAAACAGCACTAACTGCATCGCGAGCCTATATTATAATGCAATTTTTTATTGTTCGTGACATCACGTTTTAGTGTTAAACTACATCACGTTCTTGCTATACGAGAATTGACGTGTTACGCTCCAGTTTATATGCCTCTCTGCATTGTTTCATTATTTTGGCGAGTGCAGATTCAATCTATAAAACTGGTTGTTAGTCGCTGCAATACGTTCAAATGTCCGGTTCTACTTGCAACCACTCCGAGATTCAACAAAACGTCGATTTTCGAACTTAAAAAATCTTATACAATATAACAAAATACCTGACCATTTCATTGAAAAGCGTGAATTTCTCGAAGCCAAGGTTCTCTTCTCCCTACCTAAACAGCGTGATTAAATATTGTGAATTAAGCCTTTGTTTGGGGGACTGTACGCCACATCCAACAAGGTGGCAACTACGGTCGCCTTGTACACCAATTTTTGTAAAAACGTTTGTTGTATATATATATATATATATATATATATATATATATGTATATATATATGTATATATATATATATATATATATATACGTACTCAGTGATCAAATCTACGGCAACAGACTTTCGCAACTCAGCCAGTTTTCACATGACCAGCATTTTCCCACGTAGGTAATTACTGTGTCTCTTGCGGTATTGAAAGCCCTGCAATCATTGGGTTTTCTCAGCGCCCACAGATATTATACAGTAAATGATACAGCTGTGATAGCCCTGATAACATGCAGACTGAGCAATATCTGATATCAAACTTTAGCGACCCAAAACGGATAGGTCGCAGAGTTGAACACTAAACGATCATGAAAATTCATAGGCATTCGCGGAAAATTGGACATTGTTTGTAAGCCGAGCCAAACAATCGACCACGCAATTGCAAAAGAGTGCTGTGCTGGTATATATATATATATACCAGCTACCATATATGTATATATATATATATATATATATATATATATATATATATATATATGTGTATGTATATATATATATATATATATGTGTATGTATATATATATATATATATATATATATATATATATATATATATTATAGTTATAACGCAGTGGGATTTTCTTTCCAACATTTATTTATTTAGTCAGACACTAATGTAAATATTTCATGTATTTATACATTTTAACAGCAGAGCACGTCGAGGTGAATGAGTCCTTCCAATGCGTCTAATCATCATGCCGTCTCAATAAAGCTAGTATGCGCTTTTTGCATTGCCGCACGTCAGTAAACGGTTGCTTCAGCTAACTGTTTCGTAAGCGAAATCGCTAACAAAATATTTTCACAGGCTTTCTACAACGAGTTTTAAACAGGTGTCCATTTGTCCCCATGTCTCAACTGAACTTCCTGATATGCGAGGACAGCTGCAACCCTCGTGAGCACGAACGTGCATAAGCACACCTATAAGTCAGATTGATGACTGGTTGAAAAGATCTGACAAACAATGTTGCCGATATATATTCTTTATTTTATTTAGCCTCAAGAGCTACAAGATTATTAATGTTAGTCTGCTTCAAATTTACGAGGTAGACGCAGTTCAAATGTGTCAATCTCTCACCATTAACTAAGTGATTTCGGAGGACTGGTGGCCGTTCAGTAATTTTTTTAGCAAAATTATAAAAGAGCCTGACCGCCTCATAAGATCAGTGGATCACGTTCTGCAAGAGCCGCATTATAATCGCTTAGTCATAACTTAAACTGTCCAGCGGCACAGTATCTCGGTTTGTTATTAATATATTTCTAGACCCCACGACTAGTTGACACTGAACATTGATGTTCTTATCGGTCAGTTCACTTTAACAATATATATATATATATATATATATATATAAGACGCCTGCTACTAATTCCCTGTACTTGGATAAATAGGACTCCCAGACAAGAAAGTCAGTTTGGAAAGAACAACAAACTTAAAATGGAGAATGCACAAATTCGGAGTCGGTAAAATAAAACAGTGGAAGCTAATATTAAAATTGTATTAGGCGCCGCCTCCACAGTCTTAGTAATGTAGAGACTAAAATCAAGATCAGGCGTAATATATATGCCTAGGTTACGTTCATAGGTCGAGGCTCATCGCGTGGTCTATTCAGTGCAATGGACACTAGCAAGGCCCGGACGATCTCTTTATTTTATCTTCGTGGAGTTCAAAGCAGCATTCGATTCAGGATCACGCTCGATCGTACTAGAGAAGCTTGCGAAATCTGCTGTACCACTTAGGATACTAGAACTCCTCAGAGCTATTTTACAGAAAAAAATGGTGTCAGGCGATAGTCTCGAGCAGACGACGGGGTTCGCACAGGGAGATAGCATCAGCCCGCTATTTGCGGTCCTCATAAGCGTGCGCCTTGCAACCGGGGGAAACACATAGGCGTACGGGTTCGATCCCCCCGGTTCCAGATTTGAATTTATTAGATTCTATCTTATGGAGCAAAAGCAATTTTGTGGATATAAAATGCTTGCTGAGGGTCAGCCCGAAAAATACAAAATTCCCGTGTATAAGAGGGAGTCGGTAAGATGACATATATATAAAAATGATGCACGTATTATTTATTTCGTTTACCCAAAAACTGTTGAACAGTTGAGCTGAGAACAACACAAAAACAAGTTAAGCAAACATATTAAAAGGAGTTCATAACACGAAACATTCCTCATTCGTTTTCTGCTCTTACCGGCTACAGCGATTTGTGCTGTTAATGCGTAATAGCTTCCACCCTGGCACAGAGACGTTAGGCATCGCCGCAGAAATGGACACGTAGACATAACTATCTAAACAACATAACCGTTACACTGCTACAACAACAACAATTACCACTAGTCGTTGTTGTTGTTGATATCGTTAATTAATCAAGCGAATAGGCCGCCGAAGTCAACCACCCTCAGTGACGATTTATCGGATCGTGCCGTTACATCGGCAACGTGTTGCGAGCTGCGGCTCTAAAGAAAGACAACATATACTCGCCACGGCTGGTTGGCGTCGACGCATTGATAATACACACTGGCATCAGTTGGCATTCGCCGTTACTGTAGCGCGCAGTATACGGCGTCTAAAGCGAGGATGGCCGTTTAACTCAGCGCTAAGCCCGCGTGACAGATTAAGTCACGTATCGTTTGCTAAAGGCGGGAGCACCCGGCGAAGTCTCTGCAGGCAGCCATGTTGTGGCGATCCAGCGGATTCGTACCAGCTGCGCTTGTGTAAATACGTGAACTCTGTGGAATAGTTGCACGTGCCGCATATATATATATATATATATATATATATATATATATATATATTATACAACAAATCCGTTGTTAATCACGTCCTTCCGGCGTTTTTTCCTTTTAGGATTACAGTATCGACGTACGCATTTAAATATAAAAATTCTAATATGAACCTAAATAGTCATACAAGCAATAGTGTTAGTAAAAAATTGACATTTTTTATCACGGTTATGTCAATGTGGCGCGGCATATTATATCTATGTTTGCAATACCTTTACTGAGTTACATATTGAAACGGCATATTAAACTAAAAAAAAATTAAGTTTGATGTCGGCTGCACATCCTACTTGAGGGATTCCCTACACAGTGAGTTTAGGTTAATACATATTTCCAATAACAGTTACATGGAGCAATATATAGCAATAACGTTGAAACAAGTTTGGGGATTCCCCAAAATGTAGCAGTACGTCTAAGAAACAAATTTTGGTTAAAATTATATTTTACTTGATTTATATACTTTTTGCGAGTAAATACGTAATATTTTACTCACATTGGGTAATGCAATGTATGTTCCGACTTCTTTGAAATGGCGGCACACAAATCCTAAGGATACATCCATGCAGTTCGGAAGAACGCGAGAAGCTCGTTAAAGAAGTATCTACTAGAAATTAGCTTAGGCAGCTTTACTTAATAAATAGTAACGAGCTATGCCGAGAGGCTAGACTTTCGGCATTGTGTTTCTTGCCCCCGAAGCAGGAACTGGCTCCGGCAATATTTTGCCTTCAAGCACAATCACAAAGCTTCTACACGCATTTGCGTTTCTTGACACCCGGCATCCGTGTTGAAAAAAATCAAACACTTATTATTTCAGCGAGGTCGAAGATCGACCTGCGGCCTTTGGCGCCACGGTGAGTCGCTTTCTCGGAGTATTGGCTATATAGAATGCATCTGACGTACATGTCATTTTCGCCGGGGCCCTGCGCTCCGCGGGAATACGATAATGTGTCTAAAATGTCTAAGAAACCACAGGACCATTTAGGAGCCGATTGGTCTACTAGAGCATGACAAATGCCGTCCCGACGACGTTACCCTAATGCCCTTTAAGGGGGACAGTGTCCTGGTGTAGTACGGCACGGAGCCCGTGTTTCCGTCTCCCTCTGTGGTTGGTTGCAGGACGTACCAGCCTGGGTACGTTGCCACGCAGGCCGAGCGTTCCACAAGTTACTACGACCGAGTTACGAATATACTCCGAGCTAGTACAAACGATTATTTTCATACCGTTCGATTTTAGGACGTTGGATGGCCCGGGCCAAGCTTCCACGCGACTCCCATTGGAAGTGTGGTTGATACACAATGAGCCCCTTCTCGGCAAAACATGGAACCGAAAATATAATAAAGGTTTCTTCTTACTAAACAGCAACTGCCTCGCAACTGGATAGAGCAGGCCAATGGTGCTAATTACATCTAATAATTAGTAGCAATTCTCAATGGTGGTTGTAGTACTCATCAGTATAGCAGCAACCCCGTGTTGATTGCTAATTCGCCGTAATCGGCGCTATCCGCAAATAACTATAGCCGATAGCGAAAGCGTACATGCATCCCATTCACATTTTGGCCCGATGAATCAGACAATAGGGAAACACGCAACCATGTCACACCTCACAATTCTACAAATATATAGGCTCGGACCGGTCACAATGTCTGTAATGGTGATGTGAGTGGCTGCTATCCGAACAAAACAAAAAATAAAGATGCCTCTCTCTCTGTGTCAGAGATAGCTTATACATTGTGGCCATTTGAACAAACAATACAACACTACAATATACACCTTTTAACAACTACATTTAGATGCGTGCATGCCTGCTTACGTAACTATCACCGACTATAGCCATACGCTTTGTGTCTGCGTTAACAGCTCGAAAACTGAAGCAATACGTGTGATGCTATTCTTGCTAAAAGTTGATGGTCCTTATCAGGTAGACGTGCAGCAATCACGCAACTGAAGATGACGATTCGAAGTATACGTTGGAAGTATATATATATTTTCAAAAATTAAAAAAAATTATATATATATATATATATATAATATAAATATATATATATATATATATATATATATATATATATATATATATATATTTATATGCATGTGTACTTTTTATGTAGGCAAAGTAAACCCAAGAAGTTCTCGTGGGACTGGATGATATTACATACGGAATGCTATCAGTTGCGTGACTCACGCTTAGTGCGTATTCGCATTTCTCCCAGACAAAAAAAAAAACAACTGCCGTGTGGGGGCAGTGTTCATGGTTAATCGTGCAAACTATGTGTGTATGTGTGTGCATAAACTGGGAATAGTTTAGATCATACAGTTGGTTTAATCGAAGATTGATTACCTATCTTTTATAAACTATGTACATATATTATCACAACATTTGCTCCACCCCCACACGTATGCATTTATATATATATATATATATATATATATATATATATATATATGTATATATATATATATATATATCACGCTGCGAGCGCCTATTTAACTTGTTTATAAGTGAATGTTTTCTTATCACTTATATATATATATATATATATATATATATACGAAACAGAGGCTATACCGATGGCAGGTGCTCAACACACAAGGGCAAAAAACAGGGGACTACAATATAGGTAATTAATAGCTGCAGCGTTATGCGCCCCTAATATAAAACGGTGATATGTGTACACACACTTTTCAAGCGAATAAACAAATCAATTATACATATATATATAGATATATATATATATATATATATATATATATATATATATATATATGCACAGGCGGCCTATTAACCCACTCATAGTTCGCACATAAGTTAATGCTTGCCTGCCGATTCTGAATGACAACAGCTGTTGCAGGACACCTCCTTGTGTATGCGTGTTCAGCCGTCAGCACCAAAGCCGTCAAAGCAAGAGAGTTTTGGGACGCCAAGAGAGTTCAGTCACAACAACTCAGCGTGAAAACGATTCACTCACAACACTTGTGCAACGAGATCAACTCACAAAGGAGTTGATCACACACAAACACACATCAACTAACGAACTAACCAAGCAAATCCGCAGCAGCATCAACAACAACAACAACAGCCGCCGCAGTAGCAAGGTCACGCTACATAAGCATGACCACACCAACTACAACAATAATAACACCGTTAACACCAGCAGCGACCACAAACCAAAGCAGGGGTATCCGACTAAACGAGTGGTCTTCGCTGAACGAACGAGTGGTCCGCGAGCTACCCAATTGGCGCCGTGGCGACCCCCCAAATCAACGAATCAATTGTTGTTGTTGCTGATGTTGTTGTTGTTGCAGCTGTTGTTGTTGATGTCACTTACGCAAAGCGGAACACCGCCAGCTTTGTACGATGTTCACCACACACCGCCGTTTGACGCGCGTGCTTCCATTCGATTCGATGAAATCCACATATGTCGCTCACCGATTGACACACTGGAATGACTGACTGTTCCACACCACCCGTAATCCTTCCACTATATCACGCCGGCATCAGCAACGCGACGCAAACAGACACAGTGTATCTGCTCTATGGTATGTCTATAGGGGACGTGACATGATAGGTCATCAGCAGAATGGATCATCCTCATGCATACAGGGCAGCGTTGTTGTTGTTGTTGATGGTGCTGTTGTTGTTGCTGTTGCTGTTGTTGTTGTTGTTGTTGGCGTCGGCTTCCGTCTTGTTATCATTCACCATCAGCAACAACAACAACAACAACAGCAGGTGATCGATTTACCGGGATTCACCAAGAGAGAGCGAGACGGCGAGAGAGAGGGAACACGAAACGCTCTCAACGCTCAACAGCCCGGCCCTAATCAGTGGTACTTCAACGAAGTGCTCTATAGCGGTGGCAATGAGACATACAGGTCACAGGTGGCCATATCAGCGATTGTCACCGCTAATTGATTTCAATGGCATACTCATTTTCCTGCTCATCAACATGTTCATCATTATCGCATCGTCACAATGCCACAATCATCGGATAGATATTGTCGTCATCGTCGCCGACTTCAGTGTTATATCGTTATCAACGACTATAATTTTCCATCAACGGTGGATATATGGCACGATGTCATATCAATGACCAGCGCAACTGGCCGTGTATCTATCACTCTATCCATCTTACGATTTATGTATGTATGTAGGTATGTCTGACTTCGTTGCTGGAGAATTGATTTGACGGATGCCGGCCGGCAACTGAATGACGTAATTTATTGACGAATAGATTGACGAACGAACTGCTTAGTTGACTGACTTCACGTATGGATGATTAAGCGAAGCGTCGTTGTGGTCTTCAACGACGATTCTGCGTGAATAGAAGAGCATGCACAGACGAGAGCGACGGGATCGAGAGACAGCTGGATAGAGTAGGCACGCTCAGATGCACACCCGTGGCTAGATCCACCCGACGCACGTTCTCCTACGTGCACGTGCGACTAGATGGCGCTGTCTGCACTGGCTGGGTGTCTCTCTGTATGCCTGTCTATCTGTGGGTCCGTCTGTGCGGCGCGGAAAACATCCCGCGGGTGTAACCGACGTAAGATCCAAGATCTAACGGACGTCCTGCTGCCGTTGCTGCAATAGACACCAGAACGTGACCTGTGTGCTGTGTCCTGTCGACTGATCATCGTCGGCCGATGTCCCGCAGCATAGTATACACGATAGCGGTGTTCCTGGTCGAGTGGAGACCGTCGCACGAGTTCTAAGAGACGTGGCATATAAGACGTGGCGCATATAGTATATGTTCTAATAGACGTGGCAGACACGTTTCATTTTCTTCATTTCTTTCTTATCTTTCGTCGTCGTCGTTGTCGTCGGCCAGTTCTTTTTGTCGTACACGCCGTACACGCAAAGCCTGTGGCGTAGCGCAGCGACACCAGAAGCGACTCCAACAGC
>QVRM01001699.1:205000-304376 GCA_003439945.1 Dermanyssus gallinae
AGCTAGCATAGCTACGCAACTGGTCGTTAGTAGGTGTTTGCTCTATAGCGAAAATATAACCTTATAATAAACCGGAATGTGGTTATCTTTGCAACCTTCCCAGGGTGGGTCAAAGCCATGGATCGACTAGAGACACTCCCGGATGAGAAAACCTTAAAGGTAAGCTGAGGAAAGACAGTAGCCATGAGCTTCGAAGAGGCGGCCGCCTGGCCAGGGGTGACGGGCTTCAAATCAGGGAAACGGAAATAAAATTTGTGAACACATTTACATAACTAGGGAGCGCCTTGCCAACAAGCGGCACCAGCTTTAGAACCACATCCAGGAGAGGGCCAGGAAGGCCGCCATCGCAGCTACGACGATTAAATGCCCACATATGCTTTCGGTTTATGCAGCAATTGCCCTTCTCGGGATACACATAGCACCCATTGTCACATTTCGGTTAGGTTTATACTACACTTAAGCATATATCGCGATATTGTTTAAGTCATGTCCTGAACCATCTGCGAAGATGTGTCCTCAGGCATCTAGAGGCGGGCCGTGCCTGCCGTATTTTCTGCATTCTTTTGGTACGTAACAGCAACTAGTAAGATTCCCATCTTTTTTTTTGGGGGGGGGGGGCATCGGGGAGTATGTCAGCCTCCAGGGCTACTATGAGTGACCATACTCTAAAGTGACTGATGTCGGAGGCCGCTTGACAAGCGTCAGAAGAATCTCGTTGAGCGGCCGTTCGTCGTCCGTTTCCCTGGCGAAAAGACAACAATCACCCTTGACGCCAACGTCAGTCGGTTCAGTCAGAATCTCGCTGTCACAGGAGGCCGAACTTACCTCAGTAATGCAAGCTCTGACACCAATCAAACTTGTGGGTGGGTTGCCGATAAAAACGTGACACTATGCACTTTCCTCAATAGCTTCCTACCATCGCCCTTCCAGCGCCATTGTAGTATATACTATATAGTCCTACGGAACTGCTCGTTGACGTACTCCATACCTATTGAGACATGAAGCTCGGGGAGTATGTCTCAAAAATCTAGCACAATCCGTCTGTTCGGGTGCCAGCTTGATTTTAGCCACCACACTGACGAGATTGCAGAGGCATAATTCCGCTTTGAAAGTATTATTTTCCGTTGCTTTATTTGAACCACCCCCTATATGTACATACGCCGTTGTAATTTCTTGTTCCTTCCAAACTCCAGTACCGCTCTCATGTCTGGGATGTCCATCTGGTTGAATATTAAAACATACATAGTGATGGGAATGTAAGACACGTTCCTGAGGCGCCTATGATTAAGGGGCCCGAACGCGTGAGGGCTGTCGTTTTTCCTAGTATGGACTCACAAGTTACAAAACTTACAAATTGTGACTCTCTGGAACGAGTTTTTGATGTATGCTCTAAAAGCTTACGAAGCCAGCGATCCATCACGTTAAAAGCTAAACGCTGATTTGCGTTCATAACCGGTTTTTGCTTGGCAGATGACCGAAGAGACGCATGTAAATTCAAATTGTGCTCAGTTATTCGGCTCTTTACCAGGTTATCCTTTCAGACATGACATACATTGTAAATAATAAATATAACACCCTGTCAAATTGCACACACACCTCTTCGCATAATTATAAAGGTGATTCTGTGTTTATGCTTAACCCGTGGCCCCACAACAACTTTCTGCCTCCGCAAGCACTACAAATACACTAGGAGTTAGTTTCAACTACGCAACTGACGAAAACACGTTTGCTTACAGCAATTGCAGACGGTACACAATAATATTATATATGCACAAAATGAGAAGTTTGTTAAAACATATCCCTTGCCCGGCGATGTACAGTAATAATAATATTAATCATGATCACAGTCATAGTGTAAAATTTAGAATAACTAATAAATGATTACTTTCTTACCTTCGGATAACTAGTCAATCGAACATCTATCTACACGCGAGATATTTTCGTTTTTCGGTTCCACTTTATTCGTAGTCATACTAAATCAACTATTCCAAAATCAATTTGCGATATTATTATTGCGTTTGCATTGCGGTACTTAAAATCACTCGCCTTTGTTTTTTGTCGGTCGACCGAACAGTTACGAATTAGTTTTTGTATTATTATAATGGGGTAGGCTTTGCGTGCTATTTGCTTAAATAAACTGGCGCACTGTGTCCCAGCTGACTAACCAACTGACAGTAAGCACGTGGGGTTGGTTGTATTTATGTATAGAAACAGTCTGTCGTACAACGTATCACACCCTCGAGAAGAATGTCCGTAGTTGTAAAACTTAATTGATTATGTTTAGTATTGTATTACTATTATGACTGTGGTACCTTCGGATAAACTAGTCAAACGGGCGCGGTAATTTCAGAACTATCGTTTGGATTTGTTGCAAGGCCACATGAAAAAGCGCCATCGTAACAGCGACTAGCTTTTTCTAAAAATAAAATCATGAATATTTGACCAGCAGAAATTACGGAATCCGATCAACAGCTGATGCAAACTGGCCGTTCGGAAAGCTAAAGCAGAAATACGTCTAGATAAACAGCAGCGTGAAGGGACACAGTTCACAACGCGGCGTTAAGGCTACTATTTGTACTTATTCGAATTTATTATATCAAGCCGAACAATCGGATAGACTTTAAGTACAGATTAGCTCTTTGGTGTATATACTTGTGCATATATATATAAACAAAACACATATATATATATATATATATATATTATCGTGGGATATTAGACGCAGAAGCGTGTATATAATATATATTATTATACAATTAATATTATTAATTGTACCTATTATACCAGAAAGCTCCAAGTTGGTAGGGTTGTGGTTAAATCAAGGCTACATTATGCCAGCGATAGAGAGAACGTTGTACCCGGCATTGTAAAATATCTATCCATAAACGTGATAAAAATGTGAACAACGTAAAAATAGCTCAAGGCGTTAGATGCAGGGTTGGTCTGGTCCACCTAGCGAGGGTACTTCTCACCAAAGCGGCATTCTCCCTCGGAACATCGAATGGCCGACGTTGCAGTCAACAATCGATCGTCGTCTTGTCTACCGCAGCAAGCGCAAATTTTCTTCTGACATCGTTGAGCAGTTTCTTCGTGACCAACCCAGCCCCCTCCCCCAATGCCTCAAACGCAAGAGGTGAGAATTGTGGGTAGCCGACGCTTGAACACTTTCTGCACCTGGCTGCTTCCACTAAGGCTACCGCGTGTCCAGGGCGGGTTGCGCCCGTACCGACCACTGAAGGAGGCTGAAAGAGTCAGTTATGGTCGCATCCCACATCAGCATTTGGGTCCGCTCGAAGAGAGTCAGGCTCATGCCTTCAGGTTTCTTCCCATCGTCTCTGACTAAATCAGGAGACTCTAAAACGGATGGATAGCGTGACGTACGCAACCCTCTACTAAATGGCTCGTTCAAGACTGGGGGGCGTGCGAGTCTGCCTGAACTCTGGGGACAGGAAAGTCCATGGTAACCTAAGGAGTCGACTTCGTCACCGCATCAGCACTAGTGAGGGGAGACTAGCACTGCTCCCAACTTCAACCCGACCAGTATTTGTGTAGACTCGTCGTTCATGAGGGCCATGCATCTGCACCCGGCGAGGAAACTGCTTTGAACTTCGCTTCGTTGGCGCCCATAGTTGTCCTGTCCCATAAGACGCTCCATCGTTCCGGCGCTTGCCAGTTTTAACCACGCGCGCTGAAGAG
Source organism: Dermanyssus gallinae (assembly GCA_003439945.1). Lineage (NCBI taxonomy): Eukaryota > Metazoa > Arthropoda > Arachnida > Mesostigmata > Dermanyssidae > Dermanyssus > Dermanyssus gallinae. The sequence goes on from QVRM01001699.1 coordinate 208,697, forward strand.
AAGGTCGTCTCGCAACCGCAGGCTATTCCACCAACTGGGCCGAGAAGGCTTAGCAGTTGATTCCCTGATCAACTGCCCCAATAAGAAAATCTTACTGCGGGATGCGCCACGGACGCGGATAGGGCCAGGCTGCGCACCGTGTTCTCCAAAGAGGCGGGCGCATGGCTTAAAAAAAAGTATGGCTTCCGCCACGCTCTGTGTCAGATCGATGGTTTCCACGAGCCTTACGATGGATGTTTATGTATGCATTGCCAAACAAAGCGCGATATGTATCATGCTGCTCAAAAGCGGAGTTGGCAAAATGTAATTCGTTTTCGTAAATATCTTTGTAGGCAACTAACATTATATAGTATTTCATGTCACAACTTATAAATATATATATATATATATATATATATATATATATATATATATATTATTTGCGGCGATCCAAGGAAATATCTACATAACATTATATATATATATATATATATATATATATATATATTACTCATAATTGCTAGACACGTGTGTTATGGCCTAACGCAACCTGGTGATAATAATATAATCTAGCGTAAAATCTATCGTAGCAAGAATGACTTAGGACAGACTTAACAAGAATGACCTAAATCTATTCGAATTGCGGTATCCTAGATATATGTAATGAACGTAATTGAATAATTTTGGGCTTAAGTCATCACTAATATATGCATATTATGAAATATAACCAGAATGCTAGCGACCTACCACCTATGCGGTCCCAACACGAATACCTAGATAAATCCAGCCGAGCAGAATGGGACACTGCCAAGTGTACATCGCCTTCGAAAGCCCTATTGATAACGTAGATGTAACTAACGACTAAAAAATGAAAGACAAAGTCCAAAGCTAGCGCGCTAGTCCAAAAAGGGGCTAGTGCACTCGTCATGATTGTAATTCACCGCAGTGTCACCGGTTCGATCTCTGTTGTTGGTCGAATTCTCTTTAGGCGCTACTCATTGAGAACAGATGATAACACCATACCGTTGCGAGTCAGCGGCCGTGCTGCCACAAAGGACTGTTGGAAGGAAACCCCATATATATTCCATATGTCCAGTCCTTAAAAGGCAAGAAGCTTCTCTCCAATAATGTGCAAAATAAGGTCGAATTAATACAAGTAAAAAATAAAACGTACCGGTGTCGCAACTATATCGCAACACCACGGAAGGTCAACACGACCTCCAACCTGGTATCTTTGTACCCAAAAAAGACAACTCATACACGCCTGTTCATAGGACGACGGCAGCCGACACTGACACGAGATATGGACTGTCGAAAAATGTTAAGCCTGCCGATTAAAAATCTCTGCCGAGATTACTCTTGCGCTTAAATCTAGAGTGATCAACGAATGCGCTCAACGTTAATGCGATGAGCTAATGCGACTTACAAGCGCATACGATTGCCAGGATACATCTTACGTCATCCGGTAGAGACACGTTTATGCAGAGACCTAGAAGGCTAAACTGGCGCAAGCCGTTTGATTGATACGCCACGAGGAGCGTTCCATGCTCGCTCTGGAAAAGTCCGCAAAGCCGTGCAACTCAATACCTATCAACCTTATATTGAAATTTACATCATCGCGTATATTAACGTGCATACATTCGCGCGACGGCGTGTTGGAGACGGCCGGATACGAATTTAACGTCCTGAGTTGAAGGCTGGATACCCTAAGCGGTACGTAATCGAGCAGCTATACCGAGAGACGAAGCTTGTTTCTCGCGTAACCTAGTAATACTCAAACGCGGAAAAAGTGCATACACATGAATGTGTATTTTGTATTGTATTGCGCAGTGTGACGATGGCGTCAAGTGTTTCCGTAAAGGTCGTAGGTTAGGACCGTGGCTATGGCTGACGACAAGATCGTACAGTGTTAAGGGCCAGTTTGCTTAAAGAGGGAAAACAGATAAGCCCATTAGTCAAATACGTGGATAATGAGCGCGCTCGACGGTATGCCGATTTACTGCGCCTAATCGTTTTATCATGATAGTGGATCAACTTTAAAGGGCGAACAGATTTGACGGATTATTATTCTCTTACAACTATCATTGCCTGTTTTAGTGTGTTTTTATTGGAATATTTGCACCTGCGCGTACGATGCATTTAAAAACCAATGCAGCTATTCCCGTTGCCATTAAACCAGCACGAGCGTTGCCAAGAACTGTGAACTATTAACAACACGAATAAACGCGGAATATTAACGAAAGCAAAATCGAAGAAACAAAAGAACAATCAGCATGAATAACATTTTGAGTGCAGACATCGAAGTGTACAATGATGACATCACGGTTGCATACGCAACGTTGCATACAATGCGTTGTTTTAATTACCAACCCATTAGCTGCAATTAAGATAAAGAAAAAAAGATTAATGAGCGACGCAAGCTTGATCTTAAGGGTTCGTTAGATGTCGCAAGCGAATGATGCCCAAAGTATCCTGAATGAAGCTAAAAGACGACAAACTTGACGGTGTTCAACGCAGTGACGGCGAACAAAAGTCAGAGTACTTTTATGATATTATTTGCACCTGCGCAACCCACTCTTCTACCTATGCTCTTCATTATCTGATAATGCCGTATAATAATTGCTACCATGATTTGCACCTAACAAATCATTTTATCATAGCCGAAAGTATATGGCAACCTTTAACTAACTTGTCATTTGAGACTTAGCGACCTTCGCTTCTTAGCCCTGTTCTACCGACTCTTGCCTCTTTCTGTTTTAGTCTCGGTTGCTTGAAAGAGGGGTATATCACCACAGAACGAACGTAGTAATGACAACGGAGACATGTGACGCGAATCGACCTCCACGGTCTACAACAGATGGTCTACCGTGCATAGACATACGTACACAAGCACTGTTAATAATAATAATAATAATAATCGGCGCGGCTTCCTACTTACATCACAGCTCAGTAAATACGTTGGACTGGACCCAAGATATATTTTCGTATCTATTGCCATGGAGACACTAGGACCAATCAGCAAAGGAACCGAGGGATTCCTCAAAGGATTAAGTAAGTAGTGTCATTGGTCAAACTGAGGTTGAATCTAGGTCGCTGGGAGAAACGTAAAACGCAGAGAGTACTTGATAACTACAGATGCAAATTCATAATCCGTGATATCATCGAAAGCCTTGAGTCTCCCACAGAGAAAGCGGTCTTCTTAGCCGCACGAAACACCTTCAGCGGCGGATTCCTTAGGGCTCTCCCGTCACCGCAGCTCGGCACTATGCTGAACAGCATCTCAGTCCGCATGGTGTCGGATCTCAGAATCGGCGGGCCGATATGCGAACTGCACATTTCCAAGTCCTCTGGAAAACCACTGGAGAAGGATGGCCTCCACCCATTACGCCGTATCAGGAGCCAAGGCCGGGCTCCTAGGCACATCGACATAAACGCAATAATTTAAAAAACTCTCCGGAGGGTGGAAGTACAAAGAAATTTATAAAAAACTTAGGTGATCGAATACGAGCAAACACCGGGATGCACGCGAAGGCGAGTTTTTGAGGCAGTTTGCAGCGGAAATGCCGCGTCGATAATAGATGCGATGGGCTGAGAATAGCTAGAGGGAAACCACGAAATAATGAGGATGCACAATCACACCTCACAATTGTATTGTTTTAGCACATAATAATAAATAATAACGCTGAGTTATTATTATTATTATTATTTATCAGTTGTGAAATTCAAACGTGTCGCCTCAATTCCAGCAGTAATGCTATTTATCTAATACCATGGCACCGATACTAGAAGCGGCATTGCTTCTACACGCCGCGAGAGACAGAGCTGCCCCAGATATTTTCCCTTAACTGGTTACCCGTTGTTGCTTTCATTCTCCGTCCAGACCCCAACCGACAATCTTGCTGTCCCACTGCTAATGGGTCCAACTGTGCGGTACGACATGGATACTGTTCTCGAGATCTGCGTATTTCTGTCTCTTTTCCTGTTCGGCGTACTCCGCGGCGTACCCAACCTGTGCTGGCAGAGCTATGACTGAGATACGAAGGAAATACAGTGCAGAACACTGCAGGATTCCGTGCTAAGCACTTGCCGTCAAACCATGAATGTATGATCACTCTATCAAACCTCTCGTCGTTGTCTAGCCGCGGTTCCAAGAGTCCAGTTTTGCTGGCAGCCTTGCCTTCCTAAATGCGTTTTTAATGATTTCATTTAACTCCACGTGCCGTGAAATTGTACCAGAGCCTACTGGATAGCTCCATAGATGCAAACATAAGTATCAATCACATTTCCGTATGCTGCGCAAGGAAAGGGTTTGCATACTGGTGCCCCTATCCTGGTATCAGCAGCCATGCGGAAAGTGGTTGAGCGGTGGTGGATGTGGAGATGGCAGGTTGCATGGCACCTAGATGTGGCAGGGTATTAATCCAGCCTCGACTAAAGGCATCCCGAGCGGCTTTAAAAGTCGCCCGTTCACGGTACACAAAGTGTCTTGGATATCTCTTGCTCGCATTTGAGAAATTAATATCAAGGCTAAATAGCATTGGTTCCGAAGTGTCTCCCTGTTGAACTGTATTTTCTTTTATCAATATTTTTATTGAAAATCGAATTAAAAACGTTTTTAAGGAGGTTGTTGTTAATTCTAGATCATCCGCCCTTCACGAGCTTGCAATCACCGTGAGGTGTATCTTTAACGCACCGAAAGGCGGCTGTTAAGATCTCTAGGGTTTCTCCAACAGTCCTTGTGGTAGCATGGCCACACACTCTTAGCGGTTTCGTTTATAATTTATTTTTAGTTAGCATCGCTCAGAGAAAATTTGATCTGTGAGTGGCGTATTGAAGCTAGTCTGATTTGACTGTTCAGCTGGTTTACATAGTTCAGCTAACTTAACCAAGAAAGACTGCTATGAGATGTATAGCAATGTATAGCAACACGTTGTTGTTAATGCTGTTGTCGTAGTGGCTGCTGTTGCTGTTGTTTTTGCTTGGCGTGTTTTGTTGTTATTCGAATTATTATTGTTAAGCACTTTGTCGTATTGCTTGCAATTATTCGCCTACCGGGGTCGTGATTGTTATCGTCGATTGATTTTACTGATGACCGCTGCCGTTACGTTCGAACGTGTCGTCATTCTTGACATTGTTATTGATGTTGGCGTCTTGGTCGTACGCTGTACGCTCGACACCTGTCTGTGGCGATCGGTGTCTGTTTCTCCATCTCGTGTTAGCTAAGTGAAGTCAATTCGACAAAGGCGCAAGTGGCAAATATAATACCTATATGTTTAATACCTGTGATCTCCAGGTGACGATTTCAAGTGATGACGACTGTTTTCACTGCACTTTCACTGCGGCGGTTGGCAAACGGTTGGGTTGGGAACTTTCACCTCACAGAAAAATCCAGAAAAGAGCACAGAAAGCGAAAGTGACATGCACAGCTGTGGATGCACGCATGCCGGCCACACGTTGCCCGCCCCTGCCGACGCCACCGGCGATAAGGGTGCTTATCGTTGCGTTGCTACACGATGAGTCACGTCACGTCCGGTTCCGAGCTGTCGAGTTCAGGCAGTGTCACTGTCCCAAAACTGTTTACATCTCTACAGCAGAGGCAGCCGTTTGCATACTACGTCATCACTGTCATCGCCGCTGCCGCCGCCTCAACCACAAGAGGTGAAGTCGCACCTCACGAACTCACTCGACGAGCCGACGACTATCATCGATTCAATCAGAGATGCCCTCATTCGTTCATCGCACGGCTTCGTACATACGAGGCGGCCCGAGGACACCAGGATGAATGTAGACTCTAGAATAAGCGCGCCCACACCACACTCACACGCACAGGCACGAGTGACAAAGCACGCATTACACTCCGGCATATGGATCGCAGCATCGCATCGCTACGAGCAGAAATCGTCGTCGTCCTCCTCGCAGAGAGTTCCACCATCGATTGGCAACACGCGCTACCGACGACGACGACGTCGTTGTGACGCAGGCCAAGCGTCCTTCGCAGTACGCAGTGTGGCGCACTTCGCTTTGCTATGCGTTCTGTTCGTGGAACTCACCGGTATGGGTCGGTATCGTTGTTGTTGTTGTAGTTGTTGTTGTTGTTGTTTTTGTTGTTGCTGTTACTGTCACCGTTGCCCGAACACGGTGGAAGCACGAACGATCACGAAATACCCACGAAATCACCCAACTGCGTACCTGCGCTTAGGTACTGACTGCTGTTGTGAACGAGAAAGAGAGAGAAATATATATATATATATATATATATATATATATAAATATATATATATATATATATATATATATATATATAGAGAGAGAGAGAGAGAGAGAAAGAACACACAGACACACGCGAATCGATATTAACACTGAATTACACTTTTAATAATTATAAACAGTGGCCACAGCCCGCCAACAACAACAATAACAACAACAACTGACATACGCAACGATGACAACTAGTGAAAGCTGCAGTAACAACAACAACAACAACAACAACAAAAACGACGACGACGATCCTTTAACCACAACAACAACAACAACAAAAACAACAAGAACATCAACAATAATCCAAAAGCGGTAGCAGTAGCAGTAACAGCTACCTACAGGTGATCGACAACCGTCCCACGATGCTGACGAATGACAGTAGTAGAAGAAAGACCCTTCTGATAGATGTTACGTACGAGGCGTGTTGGCGGCAAATGGAGAGTCTATCTATCTACATGATGAGGACACGTCGTTCGATCATCAAACTAAAATGGAACGGGCAACCACGGGAGAAACAACGAGAGACAGACGGGGGAGACGGAGAGAGAGGTGGAGACGGAGAGAGGGGGAGAGAGCGGGAGAGGGGATTGGACCAGAGAGGGGAGCAAAAGGTGGACCAAGAAGCACGCCCGAAATGCTGAAGCCGGTACCACCGATGATGAGCCAAGAGGAAAGGGTGAGCCAGCCAATGTCGTGCGCCAATTAAAGACAATTGTTGTTGTTGTTGTTGCTGTTGTTGTCACTCTTATTACTGTTGTTGCTAATGGTCTGGATCGTGTTAGGGCGAGACGATCCGAGCTGATGAGGGGTGCGCTATTCGCTGTACGTAATAATACATTATGGAGATGATACATACAACACCAGCAACAACCACAGCAGCAGCAGCAACGCTCCGTAGAGAATGTCATGGCAGAGCGGTGCCACTCTCTGCCAACGGTCATTACAGCGTCAAGACTCATACTGAATGCTTAACGAATGATCATAGACAATCAGGCGCCTGCCAATGCAGGCCAGCGTGGCGACCGCATTCGTAACGCGTTGCCCCTCGCCAGATAGCCTGCTTCACTGTACGAATTCGCCGTAGATCGATAGAGCAATTCAGATTGCCGAGTCCTTTGCGTGTTGTTGTTGTTGTTGTTGTTGTTGTTGCCGTTGTTGTTGTTGTTGTTGTTGCTGTTGTTGTTGTTGTTGTTGCTGTTGTTGTTGTTGTTGTTGTTGTTGTTGCTGCTGCTGCTGTAACTAGAAGCTGTACCAGTATGTATAACCGCCACCCCACTAATGAGAACGATTACAACCAATATACTAACCACAATGGCAGTGACAAACCCAAACAACGGCGACGATGAAACTAGGGGCAAGCCGATGATTCATTGCAATCATGAGGTGTGACAACTGACCAAGCGTGATCAGGATGATTAACTGTGGTCGCGGCGCTGGCTGATGATGATGATGATGTTGTTGTTGTTGTTGTTGTTGTTGTTGTTGTTGTCGTCGTCAGTTGGAAAGGGGCCAACTTCGTCTGGCAGAACTACTCCAAAGGGGCAACTTTATCCACCAGAGCTATTTCCAAAGGGCAGGGCTTTGCCCACCAGAGCTATTCCCAATAGGAAACTTCACCTACCTCCAAAAGGCAACTTCACTCACCAGAACTACCCCTAAAAGGTAACATCACCTACGAAAGCAACCGGCAGCCTAGTCCACCTGTTAGAGCTCTCGGAAGCCATAATCACCTCGAGTTTAGAAGCTCTCGCTCTGAGCTCGACAAGTCACCTGCAGTGGCTTGGCTTGTTACTGCAGCAGGTGTTGAAGAAACGGGGCTGTACGATCAATTTTGTTGTACTATTGTAACAAGTCGTCTAGTAGCCTACATCTACTGGCACGACATTTGCCCAGTTGTCTTGACTACTAATACTGTCATTACTGTAAGGTTTTCTTACAAACAATTACGACGTGTTTTTAGACGATTACTACGTTTTAGAACAACGCTACTACGCTTTTAACTTTATTATTTTTACTGCTACGCTGAATAATAATACGCTTCGGGGACCAGGATTATTTGTAAAATGGCCCAAACCGCGTCGCTTGGCCCAATGTAAAAAGGAAGGGCGGGTAGACAGAGGCGGAGGGCGATGCGAGGGAAACCACGACCACTGGCGCGACTACAATATCGAATAAAGCCGAAAAAAGGGAGACAGGATAGCCCCGGATGACGCTACATTGTTGACTTGCGGTCCCTCTCACAAGTACTGTCAATGATTAGCCAAGCTAGCGATATGCGAAGGTTGTGCGAGAGTAACGTCGCAAAACCCAACAGTGACAACAATGAAAATAGCAACAACAATAATAACGGCGTCAACAACAACAAGCAAGAACAACAGTAACAGCGACGACTACTTTTATTATTACTATTATTATTATTTTTTTTTGTAAGAACCACAATATATAATACCACTTTATTCACTTTATTATTATTATTATTATTATTATTATTATTATTATTATTATTATTATTATTATTATTATTATTATTATTATCATTATTCAACAACAATAAAAAATACAAGAAGCCAACTATATAGGCAGCAAACCAGCTGCCCAGGTAAGCAAGTAAATAAAAACAAGACCAATAGTGGAATGAATAGGCGACTCGTTGCCTGGCTGGCGCTGCTCGAGGACCTGTCAGCAGTCAATGGACGATGGCAGACTGATTCACTGATAGGCAAAGGCAAACACCAAAAAGCAGGGGCCCGTGCAAAAACCCTCGTGTGTAACGCCAAGCGTAACGAGGCCACCTTTGCAGATACTTACTAACTACTAGTAATTGTAGTAGTAGTAGTAGTAGTAGTGGTAGTAGTAGTGGTAGTAGTAGTAGTCGAGAGAGCGTCGAGCCCGGTGGCGTAGTGGATTAAGTCTCCGCCTCGCAACCGGAGGAGACACATAGGTGCGCGGGTTCGAACCCCACCGCTCACATTTGTATTTATGGGGGTCCGTCTATGAAGCAATGTGAAAAACAGTTCCGTGGACGTTAAATCTTGGCTGAGGGTCAGCCCGAAAACTTTACTTTACTAGTAGTCGAGAGAGCAGTGAACGAACTAATTGCAAGGATGTGCGAGGATGAGAAAATGTGGATACGGGGAGCACAGATGATCGAGAAGATCATGCAGAAGAACGTGGACCTGGAGTATGATAGGAAACGGAGGGAGGGAGAGAGAGAGAGGGAGCTGACCATCATACCTACAACTACACCAACAAACCGCGAAGTAAAGTGAAAAACATTTCCGCCGGTTTTCAAATAAATTTGCCGCGCCACCAATAAAAAAAAAAAGTAGTAGTAGTCGACCCCGGTGGCGTGGTGGCTTAAGTCTGCGCCTCGCAATCGGAGGAGACACATATGTAGGTGCGCGGGTTCGACCTCCACCGTTGCACATTTGTATTTATGGGGGTCGATCCGTCTATGAAGCAATGTGAAAAACAGTTCCGTGGACGTTAAATCTTGGCTGAGGGTCAGCCCGAAAACTTACTTACTTTTCTTTAGTAGTAGTAGTAGCAGAAGTGGTGGCGGAGAGACGCTCTAACTATTGCCATCGGTACCCCCGCCATCACCCCGTTATCCTACCAGCACCACCACCCTAATACACACTTATATTGCTGTTAACACATATATATATATATACATACACACATATATATATATATATATATATATATATATATATATACATCACGACACGTTCATATAGTGCCTATTTGGCCCCACTTAACGAGCGCAGGATTTTTTTATTTACCCGTGTTTAAGGGCAGAAGTCGAGAGCAGAGTATGACGGACAGAAATAAAAAGTGGGCTTACCAATCAAGTCATCGGTAGGAAAAATGATGAATATGTGTTTTTTTTTTCTTTTTTTTGTGTGTTACTGTTGTAACAGTAAAACAAACAAAAACACCCAGCTAAATACGATACAGCTGATAGGGAGTGAATCGAATCAAACTACACCGGCATTCACTCACTACTACGGAATCGGCGACCATTCAGTGGCCCAACGTGGTGTAAAAACAACAATAACGAAAAACAACAGGAGCAATACACACAACCACGGCGACGATGGCTATATGCTCTTTCGATATTAAAAAAAAAGAATACAACAACGGCAGAAATATCGGCGCTCAACTGGCTGTCTTGGAGGATTGGTGCCAAAGGTGCAGTAAGCCAGACACTCTATGCAACCACAAAAGAATTTGAATTCTAGTACTGAATGAATGAATCCGCCGGCGATTACCTCTCTGTCTTCGATGTGAGTAAGCATTCAAAACAATATGCAGACAGCGTTGGATTCTTCACCTTTCCTACTGTCAAGCGGATCGATCTGATTGGCCGAGCCGATGAGCCTAGTAAAATTTTTGGGCTGACTGACCCTCAGCCAAGATTTAACGCCCGCGGAACTGTTTTTCACATTGCTTCATAGACGGACTTCCATAAATATAAATCGGCGCAACGGTGGGGCTCGAACATAATAATATGAATGGTGTAGATGTTGTTATCAAACTAATATACTAGTCATTATGATACATGTACGTAATGATAATAATAAACGCATGTTCAAAAAATATTATTATTATTAGTATTAACGACTAGACGGGCTCAGTAGAAAGCTAGACATTCAGGTAGAGTTCATGCAAAGAACATCAAAATAGCTGCTACTATTGACAATGCCGGCGTTATTAATTAGCGGTTGTTCTGGCCGTCGTTAGCGGTTGTTCTGGCCGTCGTTAGCGGTTGTTGTGGCCGTCGTTAGCGGTTGTTCTGGCCGTCGTTAGCGGTTGTTAGGGCCGTCGTTAGCGGTTGTTATGGCCGTCGCTAGCGGTTGTTCTGGCCGTCGTTAGCGGTTCTCACGGTCGTCATTAGCGCTTTTCGCGGCCGTCGTTAGCGGTTGTTGTGTTCGTCGTTAGCGGTTGTTGTGGTTATCGTTAGCCGTGGTTATAGTTGTCGTCAGCGGTTGTTATGGTCGTCGTCAGCTGTTGTTATGGTCGTTGTCAGCTGTTGTTATGGTCGTTGTCAGCTGTTGTTATGGTCGTTGTCAGCTGTTGTTATAGTCGTTGTCAGCTGTTGTTTTAGTGATTGCTATTGAAGTCATTAGCGGTTGTTGTGGTTGTCGTGTTAAAGGTGGTTTTGGTTGCCGTCGTCGTTATTGGCTGCGGCGGCGGCGGCGGTTGTTGTTGTTGCTACTATTGTTGTGTTCGTAGCCGTTGCGGCTAATGGTCTATTATTTTAATACTAATGGTCGTGTCAGCCTAAGAATCAAGTCGTTGGATCAGTTACTTACCTACACGGATATTGGCGTGCGCGCAGACAAAGATGACAACGCGAGACGAGGACAAAGAGGTTCAGCATTGCTATCCTCGGCGTTGTTGATGCCCCTGCTGCTGCTGCTCCTGGTCTTGTTGCTATAGGCAACGCCAGCGGGAACAAGTTGTCGGAGCGGATAATGGGCACTTTGTTCTGTTGCTGTTTTCGTTTTTTGTACTGTACTGTGTGGGTGGTGGTGGTGGCAAGCGGATACTGGTTGCCGCTGTTGTAGTTTATCATCTACCCCGCTGCTGCTGTTGTTGTTGTTTTTGTCAAATATCCGATAGATCATCAACGGTAGCACCGCTAGAATAGCCACTGTCAACATCACCTCTACCACCTACGCCGGCGCCGTTAATACACAGCCTGCCGCTGCCACTGCTACCACCACGGTAAAAGACAGCAGAATGGGGAAGAGAGGGTTGATAGGTGGGGTTCAGAAAGAGAAGAGAGAGAGATGAGAGGGAGAAAACCCACGCAAACACCACCCCCAAATCGCTACGACCTGACGACAAAATGCCACTATCTCGTTAGACGGCCGGTCTGCGTCGACCGGTGTCACGCCAACAAACACGCAGAAACACACATACAGACCGAAAGCGACTAAAAGAGGTGGACACCCCGAAAAAGAGAGCCAACTACTAGAGGAGGAGACGCAGCACCGCCGGACAATGGCGGAGGGGAGAAGGTGTGCCGTCGTCGTTGAAGTAGTAGTTGAAGCAGTAGCAGTAAAACAGGGAAAGAGATGTCCAGTGGCGAAGCAGTGGGACAAGCTCTTCGTGCGTGCGCCGGCAGTCGTGACAGGCAGTACAGCCACTGATGACTGGCCCAGCGCTCCGTCAAGAAGGGAGACGCTTAGTGGTACTACTGAGATACATGGCTCACAATATGCATGCATGCTCGTATATATATATATATATCATCATATTTATTTCACTCATATTGAGTACGCATATAACATAAACAACTATACAGATTATATATGCATATATATATATATATATATATATATATATATATATGTATATATATATATATATATATATATATATATATAAGCGTTGAGAAAAAAACTAAACGCCAGCCGAAAGGTAGGTATAAAGAAAAAAAGATAGGTTTTATTATTCTCTTGAGTGGTTTACATTTGTACAGAATTTCACAGCTCCTCAAAGCCATCAAAGGCTAGTATGTAGTGTTTATATTGCATGAGATCTTATAATTGTATTTATTGTCATTATGACTATTATCGTGTTCGGTCTAGGTTAGAGTAAGCTACCCAAATAGTATTGCTTAGCATTTGGTTTGAATATTGTCAAAGAAGAGGGAGGTTGCGCGCACATCTGGGAGCAGCTTGTTCCAATATGTGGCGCCGAGGTGGAGGAGGGCAGGCAAAAATCAATAGAGTGTATCCTTACTTGGTGCCTACATAGGCAGCATATGGAAACGGAGCTTGTGAACGTGTATCATTATACCTAGACAGACACACACGCCGAGCGCGTACTCGCATCGCGAGGGCGAGCCACGGGCGCAGCCGGCCACAACCATAGCAACACACCTCAACAGCAGAGGTAGCAGAGCACGCCGAACAGGAAAACAGAAACATTAGGACCCATCAGCAGTGGGACAGCAAAATTCATTCGGGATCTGATCAGAAGAGTGGTAGCAACGACGGGGAGGACTAGCGCGAGGGAGAACATCTGAGACAGCTTCTGTCTCTCGCGGTGTGTAGAGGCAATGCCGCTTCTATAATCAGCGTCATAGGATGAGTAGCTAAGTAGCCCTTGCTTGGATCGAGGCGGCACGTTCGAACCTCACAACTGTATGCTAATAATAATTATAAAAACAATAAACAACAAAAGCGATAACAACACTCGTTGAGGAAAGGCATGTACCACCAACCGGCTCACTGCTGGCTTCAGACTTTACCCTGAGTTTATTGGGTTTGTGAGGAATTTAGAAACGACGCCCTGTGTGCATCATACATTTTGTATTAATATTAATTAGTAATTCTCTCTAAAACAATGCGTTACAAGCATGCATACCTATGTATATGCATGTTTTTAGTTTGCACTGTATTCACCTGTATATATATATATATATATATATATATATATATTTTTTTTTTTAGCAGCATTCTTATATGTTTATTTTCCGTATAATACATTAGGTATATGTTACACACATCAACTAGCTAAGCCAATGCGCATTGTGACTGTCACGTGTATATATATATATATATATACATGTTTTAGAGCCCCTGGATCTTTCGAGGGATGATGGAAAAAAGCCCTGACGGTCTGACTTTGACGCCCTTTGAGCGTGGCCGCCTGCTTGCTTGGGACGCAACTGTAACCGACTCATTAGCCCCTTCGATGGTTGGTGCAGGTGCGGACCGAGCAGGTCATGCTGCCAGGTTACCTGAGGCTGACAAATGCAGAAAATACTCAACCGTTGATTATCCGCACGAATTTTGTCCGTTGACACCGAGACTATGGGAACTGCAGGCTCTCTACACTCAAGCTGATTCAGCGCGTCGGTAGAAGAGTTAATCTTTCGACGGGAGACTCGAGAGCATCCGAATTCTTGCGTCAGAGGTAGTCGTTCGACATTCAACGAGGAAATGAAGCGTCTGTTCGGGGCACATCGTTGAACTAAGAGAACCCGTGATCACACGTTCGCGCGGAGACAATTGTCCACTTCAAAGTGCTAACATAGCAAAGTTATATAAGTAAATGTATCTGCATAATATATATATATATATATATATATATATATATATATATATATTCTGAAACGGAATTCATTGCGCACGTTAATAACTTCGCGGCCACAGGAACGGCCGGGCATCGGTTAAAACCACCTAAGCCAAAGTATGACCGGTAACTTCCAAATTAAACAGGCTGTAGCAAAAGCCGCGGCTAACGTCGCTCTTCTGGTGCTAAACATTAACGGGCCTAAAGAAGCAAATAGACGATTTGTCATGTAAGTCGCAGAGTTCATTGCTCTGTTTGGTGTTCCAGCCCGGCCACGACTGCAAGTTCCGCGCAGAAGAAGTCACTGCTTAGAAGAACGGAGCGTGCCTCTGCATTAAGGATTACGCAGGCATACAGGACAGTTCGTAGTAGTCATAGAATAAAAAAGACGGCTTCAGTGTCCTGCCTCCTTTGCAGGACGGGAGTCGAGGACGACGTCTTCGAGGCATTACAGCCGACTACGGAGAGGCTGGCAGACTCAAAGATGAAATACGCACCCCGAGAAGGCATGCAAGATTTCGCAAGCTACACTTAAAAAGACGTGAAACCTGAAAAACATGGAGAGATTACCGACAGAAGGTATGCTAGGAGAAGGGTAATCTCAAAACAGAAATGCTTCGATGGCTCTTCGGACAGCAGAAAGGCGTCACAGAAGACCGGCTTCATAGGTTGATGGGCAATGCGTGTCTGACCAGGCGGGCAACCCGGGGGTGACTAAGGCTGCTTGTCCCGACAGCTCCTGTCAGTCCGTAGCACTATTAAATGAAGATCCAGGTCTGATAGAGTGTGAAGCTTAAGCGGGAGGTGTGTCACTGGGGGTTCGATCCACGGGTCGTAATGCTGTTGTACTCGCAGTCCTTTTTACTTATGGGGTGCCGCAGTTTTTTTGGCATTACTACAGAAAGCTAGCTGGATCGGCTCAGCCAGCGAGGTAGCGTTGATTAAGCTCTTCTCTGGCTATGCGATTAACCCGCTTACTGCGCGTATGACAACTGGCAGCACGGATTCCAATTTTTTTTCTGAGGTGCTCTATAGAGCTGTATTTCCGACGTCTGGGTTTTGGGGCCTTACAGTTGGCGGCAAAATGGTCCAAACTATAACACTTGTAGCACTGCAAGGGTGCATGATATAGTATGGCTCCATGCCGTTTAAGCCCCAGACGCACCTCAGCCGGAAAGCTGTTGCCGGAAAATGTCAAGATAACGTGTTTCGTTGCTGACACAGCGTTGGTTCTTGGGTTCTTCGCTTTTACCCGAGTCGCTTCTGTGACTCCAAAAGACTGCAATGCCGATAGGATCGCCGATTCCGAGATAGAAGTATGAACCTCGGTGATCTTGCCCTTCACCGTAGAACGTGTCCCGCTTATTCTCGAGGAGACTTTAATTTCAAGTTCGCCGTGTTTCGTGAAGCGAGGCTCCTCCATCCCCCCGAGCTTCGCGATCTCGTCGCAAATCTCGTTGAAGTGGAGCTCAAAAGCGTTGTCAGCCGCGGAGAAGGTTACGGCTTCCTGTCTGTCAAACGTTACTCATGGCGGCACGACCATATTTACCGTTCAAAGTAATATAAGTAATACAAACCACGTTGAAGCACATTGCAAATAGGTAAAAATCGCAGCTGTAAATTATACATCGTAATCTCATAAAAGAGGCTGTGAACGAACAATGCGCTTATGGAGGTATCTCAATAAGCAAACAATTCAACTAAGCAAAAGAAGTTTGAGGAGAGAATTGAGTGCAAATTAAACACAATTGACCACATTATATCCTGGAGTCCAACATAACTTGTGTAAAAAGGTCTAAAAAACGGGGAACAAACCGATGAATAAAAAAAACGATTGCCAAATGAGCCACGAAAGAAAAATCACGTAGAGCTAACGGTGACAATTAACTGTCAAGTGAAAAATAGGACGTGTATTATGTATGTACATTCAAGCAGTCGTGAAATTGCACCCTTTTCATTTTCGACACAACTAACGGACTGAAACGAGAGCTAGCGTTGTTGCACTTGGCTATTTGACTAGGCATTATGGACGCGAAAGTCGTTAATCTGTTTGAGCAGAGACGCATTCACGATCCATGCAGCTGCACCTGAGCCAAAGTGTTGTAAAGAATGACATAATACAAGCTATGCAACTAGGGCTATGCACGACTTCAACTGTAGTCTTGATCAAAATTTCCTAAGCCCAGTCATTCACTCAATTGATGTGTAGCTGATTTCTGGTTGACCGGTGTAGACACCACATAGCTTTTTGTTCTATCGTAATGAGGACTGAACAGAAATACTCTTGCTTAGGCTTGTAATTATAAACCTGATGCAATTAATGTTGTAGCAAAGCTTCAAGCCAGCAGGCATAGCTCCAAACTAGTGTACAATCGAGATAACAGCTTGAAAGGCTGATATTTTTTTATCGTACCCGAGTATCACCACGGCACAACCAACACAAGCAATTTTTAAGCGGCAAAAGTTTGGAATTTAATTCATAGACCCACTTGTGTATATGGAATGATATGTAACTTGGGTCAAAATGCAAAGTACTCGCTTCGCCGCAAGCAAAGCTTGCAAGATACAGGTGTACAAATTCTTTGACGGCTATCCCATTGCAAAGAATAGCTGCCAATAACAGATTATAAAACGAGACAGACCTGTGGCAGAGATTTATAATTCCTATTAAAAACATCATTACTTGCCTACAATTCATCACAGGATATGAATAGCTTCAAGAAGAACGTGACATACATTATAATTACATTTTATTGCGAAACGTGTGCTTTACTGGCTCTAAGTATAAAACATATCAATGAACTCACGACAGCTGGAATGCACTTTTCATACGAACACGCAATTAACAGTGTCATTACGAGTCATTTCAGTAGGTAGGTCTACCCAACACTAGTGCTCAGAAACATTTACGGGGCACGATCGAATTACAAAAAGCATTTTGTCATAACTTTTCTTCGTATTTTTGAGAGACAGATAAGGTTGCAAATGTTTTTCCTATAGGCCGAAACCACTGAATATACCAAACGACGGTTTTTATGGTGCTCTCTTTGAAGAATGTGGCGTTGAAGTATATGAGAGGGTTACACGAGAGCATACCGTTGGCATGTTCCCTTGCTAAACAATTAGTCCTCACTTAGGAGTAGGCGCTGTTTTAACATTGCCATTGCAACAGACTACACTCACATTTGAAGCGTGTGAACTGCACGTAGTAGTACATTCATCTATAGAAGAAAACGAAAAAGGACCAAGAACAGAGCCTTGAGGAACTCTAACATGGGTAATAACTGACAAGCAGACAAATTCTCTGCCCAAATTCAAATGCGACCTCAGGGAGCATTATCTCGAAACTCTTGTATCTGGTTAAAAGAGTAATACAAACCATGTGGCAACACATTGTAAATAGTTGAAAATAGCAAATAATAGATGATGCATTGTAATCTCGTAAAAGGGGCTTCGAACAAGCTATGTGCTGAATGAAGCTCGAATTTGCAATTATCTTGTAAGAAATGTCAAATACACAAATTCAAAATAAATCTAAATTCAAATGAGTCGTGCATTGCAAAGCGTACTTTATATATATGGCGGTACCATTTCTTGAGAAGGCAGGCGAGGAATTTCATCCAAATGTACATATTACCCAGGCCTGACGAGTTAAGCTGAGTTTATTGGCCGACTTTGCAGATTTTGTTGTTCCATGACTTGACCCCGTTTTACCCATCGTTTTAAGCACGTTTCAGAGATGTAGACATTTACGTGCACATGATCAACGCTGTAGCGTACAGAACTCGTCACGTGTATTGACATGCAGTAACCTTAACGTTTGCATTTATCTATGGCCAAGGACAAACAATCACATATTGGCGAATTGTCGACGCTTATGTTATCTCTCGGAACTATGAATTGTTTTTTTGCCACTTCACTGATCCCTTTGGCTTGGGAACTTTGCAATGGAATACAATATACTCAATTTTAGAGAAATGAACTGAATTAAATTTAATTTAGCCTACATGAGTAGTAACCAGGGTGTTCTTACTGCGGGGTCACTTAACGTCAATACCATGCTGTAAACTGATTATGTAAACTGTGGGACATACAAAATGAGACCAAAAAGGCATTTCTTACAATTCTTAAGACCAGTGTGTATTCAGGAATTTTTAAACCACTGTGATTATAACAAACCAGTCTACGTGGAGTTTTCATGGTTTATGTCGAGATATGTGGAAAAAGCTTATAAGCTGGCTTTATTGAAGAATGACAGCATAAAAACCATAAACGTAAATATAATTGCAATTACAGTTCTCATTAAAAAAAACCTAAGTAATGATTTAGACAATAAATAGAGAAATTCCATATGTGTATTAGTATCCGTCGAATAGAGTGTAGCTCACGAACCCGCAGCACTTTCTGAGTGACTCTCCATTTACATATACAAAACTATGACTATAACAGTTTTAAATGCTAACAAATGCTATATAAAGCATTTTTCGATAAGTAAGTATTGTATATATATATATATATATATATATATATAAAAATGACAAGTTATTTAGATCTCGATGTATATTTATTTAATATTCATTGGTAAACTTACATTTGTTAGTGCAAATATAATTTTGTTTAACACAAACTGACAAATTTAACAGCATAAAACGTAACTTGTATACATTCGGCTGCCCTGTATTCAAAACGACTGGCCCGGGTTATATCTAATAATGGTATACTGAGGTAAGGCTATGAAAAAAATTGTCCATGAGATGTCTTAATTGAAGACTAGGCGAAGCCTAGAAATGTTCTGCCTCTTACAGGTTAGTCAAAATGCTACTTACGAGTGTCGTCAAAGAAACCTTTATCAGCAGGCATATGCTGAACGTCTTCGACCAGGAAAGCAGGCTTAGTCGTGTTCGTTGTGCGAGATCACGCCCATTAAACTAACAAAAACGAGAAAATTTAAGATTTTATATACATATATACAGCAATATAAACAGGTGTTCGACACAAATATAGAGATACTCGATGCTCAGTCAAAAAACGTTGCGTAATTGCCCACGAAATGAAAGTTAAAAAGGCAATGTACGACGCATTATCATAGGTGTGTAATTTATGCGCGTAGCTATTGTGAAGCTACCACACATTTAGGTAATTAGACAAGATGCTCACATGTCTATCCTTATTACTGAATGGAGAAAACCCAGTCAACAATTATTTAAAGTTGTACGTTTGCGTATTAGTAATGTAATATAAACGATGTGTTCGAGAGACAAGACTCCCGATTCTTGGAATATTAGCTTGAGAATATCTCAATGCGAAGAGTCTTATTGGTGCTCCTCGAGATTCACGATATGCCACAGCCGATCGACGACACGTGCTAAATTTCCTGGACTCAGATGAATGAGATGGTTCAGGAACACTTCTTCAAACTCCTTATCTTCTTGCAGAGCAGCGTCGCGCAATGCGGGCTTGAGGTCGCTACTCGACTCTGAAACAATATTAACCTTATTATTTTTGAGTCTAAAAACTTGCATATTTGACTCGTGTTAGAAAGGCTATTAAAGATTGTTGGAGTAAATTTGCTGAGCAACAGTAATCAATAAGAGGTACAAGGTTTTTTTCTGTCCATTGCTTGTACTTTATACGATAACCTTTTGATGAATATATATATATATATATATATATATATATATATATATATATATATATATATATATATCCGTATTATAAATTATTAATAAATCATCAGAATATATATATATATATATATATATATATATATATATATATATATATATTATTTTACCGTTCCAAAGGTCAGCATCCAGTACAGCATCTTCCAGAGATCGATGTGTCCTGAACGACGTCGATTTTCTTTTTCCAGACAAAGTGTCGAATGTCTGCTCAGCAAAACAAATTTAGCACAGGTTGGCGAAGATGAACTAACAACATGGATTTGCAGACCAAGCACTCACATGGATAAAATAAAACAGAAAGCATTTACTTTTATCAATGATAACCATGCCAAACAAATATTATCCTTGGTTGTCGTAAAGCAGTTATTGACAAATTGAGGGGCAGCCGGCCGTAAATGACCATTGAATAAAAAAAACATTATGAATGTAAGTATTTGTCAATATTCTTCTAAACGCCTTACAGATGTTGAAAACGTTTACATAAGCTCAATGTCTCTTCTACGGCTGAAGCAACGATGTATGAAGTTATTTACAATGCTGTATTATAGTGTACCACATCAGGCATCATTCTCTTTCTAGGATAGGATGATCGTATTCATGTCACTACGTTGTGAGGGCTTCTACTAGAGCGCTAGTGTTATCTGCCTGCCTGGTCAAAACGAACGCATAGCAAAGAGCGCGTACCTTGAGTACCCGGTGAGCTCGTCTGTTGGAAGTGTGCACACGAGCTATTGCGAAGTCATCCCGGCCGACCTCGGGCAAGTCTTCGGGAGACGATCTCATCCTATTTGCTTCGCGCACCGTACGCTTCAGCTGTGCCGTCTGATGACCTGATGTCTCTTGAGAGGCGGCGTCTCGTGTAAGCGCTGCAGGACTTGCATGTAAATCGCGTTTCATGAGCACCCTCTGTCGATGCCGGCTCAAGCTGTGAGAGCCTGCAGGTTGTAAGTACCTCAAGTTTGGCTGCTGCCGCCACCGCAAAAACGCCCTAGATCCTGCGGCTGTTTCGATGCTATCCTCATTGAGCTTCTCGTTAGATCGTTGTTTCCGCTCAATGGCTTCTCCGTCAAACATATCCAAAAGGCCGCTGTCGTCAGAAACAAATTTCTGAGGCCAACTCGGTGTCTTGGAGGGCTGCCAAATGAGATCACTGCGCGGTGTTACGAAATACCGCTGCGGAGAGGGAGAATATGGTCTTTTGCAACCAGGGCATGTCGCGAGTTCGGCCAAGGTTTCCTCGTAGGCGATACGAGCGATCTTCCGCGGATTTGCGGATTTTCGAACGAGAATGCCGTGTTTCCTGCTCAAGGGCTTGAGATCTGTAGCAAAGAAGCTCAACGAGCCTAGTCCTTGACCTTGAGTGATAATTGGTGTGCTGTCCGCAGCCCGGCTGGAGCCGTTAGGCAGTAAAGGGACCCTTGGTCTCTGGGCTAGCATCATTCGGATGAGGGCGACGGTAAGAGCCCTTTGCAATATTGGCCCTGTTTGGTTCGAAAATAGATACATATATAGAACGGTTAGTCGAGTTATATTAGTATTGAATACAACTAGAACAAAATTAGTAGTAATGGCCATAAAGTGTAAAAAATGGATCGTATGATAATGATGATATCATGAACTTCATGAAGAAACGATTTATCTAGGACTTATAACTAACTTTCTGAATTCGGAACCAGGGTACGTTGTCTGAGACCAGCGTCGACCGTAGCGAAGTTTGGAATAAACGGTGATAGGTTGTTAGGCCCACGTGACCAAAACACGGTTTCTGCTGCGTCAAGTGTTTTGGAAGCGGGAGATTCGCCAGTTGCAACTAAGTGACTTTGCAGAGTCCATACTAAGGCCCCAAACGCCACCACCTGGAAGAAACATAATTCACATAATCAGCCCAGTTCCGGACTTAGTGTGAGAATTGATGATTGATATATATATATATATATATATATATATATACACGTTCGTGTGAGAATATAACTAACTCGAATACGATATTGTATAGGACATATATTAATTTTCTTACTTTCTGTGAAAATATGTGGTTTAAAATCGACTTGATATCGTCAGATATGATAATTATGTAGCTTAGCAAATAAATCCAGTATGTTTTTTCAGTGCTCTAAATGTCTCTTAGTTCGGTAAAAGTATGCACGCCTGCTTTTCTTCCCAAAATACGGTTATCACCAATTGGTCTCCTGTCACGTAACCGTCATATATGGCTCCGAGTAAACACTCGCGGTTCCGAGGTAAGGCCATGCAATTTCGAGTCTGAAGGGGTGGGCGGATTCTGAGTTTAGTGGGTTTTTGAGTTTCACTCTAGTATCGGTTTGTTGCTGACGACGTCCACATCTAGCCACAGGCATAGACAAATATGTAAAATTATACCGCCGCTTCTCTTTATAGCTCTAGCATCGCGTAAAGCTAGACTTCGGCTCTATGAACGTCGATTTTTTTTAGGTATCTGGCGCATGGTTGTCGCCGCCGTGTAGGTTTGTGTGCGATGCCAAGCCCTTCCAAGCGTTAACAATAGTGGTGCTACGGCGGTATTCTGTTGGCAGCTGTCCCACCTGTACGTATGGACATGACTTTAAATCCTAAATACATTATTTATCCTATTATTAAATTTTAAAAATTATTTAAATGCTAAATATATATACATGGCGAGTTGACCTCATCGGGACGTACCCGACTCGTCTCCATCGTAGCAGCTGGCGATCCAACAGCAGACCCGTTATATACGTGCACGGACCTGCCAAGATTGTAGACCCCCGTTATCAGGGACCTAATTTCCTGAAAAAATACCAGACCTCTCACGTCACTCAAAGAAATCCACCTCTAGGTTTTGAATTGTAGTTTATAGTTCGCGCCTCTTGTCGGAGTTCCCGACATATCGCGAGCAAAAGAACTCGTTAGACAATGAACTCCTAGGCGAGAAGTTACATATGAAATGAAAGTCGACGCCGATATAAGTTATTCTACTAATTGATGCAGTTGCGACTGGTGACTTGCCATACGAGCTGGGCCAAGAGCGTTGCATGTTTATCTCTATGTTTTCAACCAATTTTAATAGTAACTCATTTTTAATACAGAGCTAACAAAAATGTTACGCGCGTATGTTTCGTGTGCAGCACACTTCCCCCGTACATTTAAAGTAGCCTTAACAGCCCTAGAATGGGCCATGACAAAATGACACTATGAATTCGTTGCCACTCAATCGATATCGTATGCCTTGCCTCCCGCGCCAACAAAAGTGACCTCGGGAAAGTTACTATTGGGAGTTTATACAGTCTGACCAACTTTCTATTGGCGCGTGAAGGTCCCCGCAGCACGCGTAACTCGCGCGCCAGCGGACCAAAACCGGAAAGAGAGTCATAGTTACTCCCGACGAGAATAGTCATAGTTACTATTAATAATAATAATAATAATTAGGGAAGTTTGGATTACCAGGAAGTAACATACGAGAGTGATGCCTGTAACTCAGTGATCAGTTTAGTGTACTGTGTGTGGCCATGCGACAGAGGCACGAGCAGCCATGAGGCTGTGAATATCCACACGACATGGTGAAACAAAACGAAACCACCCGCATAACGGCCCGTAGGCTTCAAGCGGCATTCCGCTGCCATTCAAATTCGAATTCTAACGGCTGCTCAACTAAAATTTGACGTTGGAACATCTAATCTACAAAGTGGCGCCAACAGTTAT
Source organism: Dermanyssus gallinae (assembly GCA_003439945.1). Taxonomy (NCBI): domain Eukaryota; kingdom Metazoa; phylum Arthropoda; class Arachnida; order Mesostigmata; family Dermanyssidae; genus Dermanyssus; species Dermanyssus gallinae. The sequence goes on from QVRM01001699.1 coordinate 232,408, forward strand.
ATCAACAACTCATCGCGCCGACAATGAAAACGACGTTTTCCTTTGGAAAGGCAAGAATTAAGAAGACGATAGTTACAGCCAAGCCAGCGCCCACTTTGTTTCACTGCAGAAGTAGCACCAGTACGAAATAATATTAATAATAATAATAGTGATAGTGATAATAACAATAGTGATAGTGATAATAGCAATAGTAATAGTGATAATAACAATAGTAATAGTGATAATAATAATAATAATAATAATAATAATAATAATAATAATAATAATAATAATAATAATAATAATAATAATAATAAACAATGAACAGCAAACACCCTAAACCGAATCCCGATCATCTTCAAACCCGTCCCCAGCTAACATTCATCTGCGACGTCTGTAGAAAATCCGTAAAATCGCTGCGCGGACTACACATACATAAAACCCGTGTTCACGGAGGACAAACCCACACACATTCCTTTGACCGGCCACCCGATGGCTCCGCTCCACATACCTCGACCCAGGACCAGAGAGACCCAGCCGACATTACCTCTGACAACGATCCAAAAACGTTTACCCGTATCCTAGCTCGTGCTCGCAAAAGCACGAAGCTAGTCAGGATAATCCCGAGAGGAGTCAGGGAAATCTTTTGCGCAGCTTACGCGGAAGCCCTCTCTCACTTCAACTCGAGACTAGACGCTGAATCCTGGCACAGATTAATGACTTTGCCGACACTCATGTTGCATATTCCAGAACTAAAAAGCAACGACATCACATTGTGCCAAGTAATTAGGAAGAACATAACAGATTCCCAATGGAAGACGCTGGATAATCTTTCTGATAGACCGCACCACAGCCTCACACAGTCGCGCAAGGAGCACCTCACCGACCGCCAGATTGTCGAAAGGGCAGAACTCAAGTTAGCTGAGGGAGACATACGCTCCGCCGCACGCACTCTACTTTCGACAGAGTCTTTCGCATTGCCCGACGACCGCACGACTCAGGAACTTAGAAGCAAGCATCCCTCTCCTCCGGCTCACGTCAGGGACCGCTTGATCAACTTTGAGCAACCTCCCACGGATGAGCCTTTCATCGTTCCGGCACAGCTCGTAGTTAATGCGGTTCGCTCGTTCTCACTAGCATCTGGCCCTGGACTGGATGGATTACGTCCTCGACATCTGAGAGATATGTTGGACAGCACAATACCTTCTTCCGAAAGACTGCTAGCGGAACTGCGCTGTCTGACTAACTTGACTCTAAGTGGCAGGCTGCCAAGTTTTTGCCACCCAATCTTCTATGGGGCAGATCTGACAGCCCTGAAGAAAAAAGACGGTTCAATTAGACCGATAGCGTGCGGCCTTACTTTACGTAGGCTGGTTGCCAAAGTAGCGATTGCCATCAATAGGACGGCAATCGTGAAGGCGGTGGCACCTCACCAGGTTGGCGTTTCAGTTAAAGGCGGAGCTGAAGCTGCAGCACACGCAACTCGGGCTTTCACGGAGGCAGAGGGACCCCCACGAGTCCTGGTAAAACTAGATTTCCGAAACGCCTTCAACACCATCCGACGCGATGTTATCCTTAATGAAGTTAAAGCGAAAGTTCCACAAATGTTTCGCTTAGCGTGTCAGAGCTACGGCACGCCAACACTGCTGTCCTGAGGAGAGAGTGAGCCTCTTATCTCAGCCAACGGAGTACAACAGGGAGATCCGATTGGGCCCGCTTTATTTAGTTTAGGAATCTCCGGATTAGTGTCCCGCATGAAAAGTTCACTAAATGTGTGGTACCTAGACGATGGTATACTAGGCGGCCCGGCGAACATAGTGGCCTCCGACATACGCGAAGCGCTACAGTTTGCTGAGGAGGGAGGCTTAACTCTTAACGCCTCAAAATGCGAGGTCATAGCTGTAGGTGGAACCTCCCACCAGCAGGATGAGGCATGCATACTCATTGCAGACGCCCTGCCTGGTACAAATATAATTGAGTTGCCTGACCTAGAAGTCCTGGGAGCGCCCATTGGATCTCGGAAGATCTCGAAAACTATCCTGGATAAGCGGGACGCCCTCCGGTGTATCAAAACTCGGCTATTGGCGATGCACGCACAGGCTACATGATGCCTATGGAGGTACAGCCTAGGATCACCTAGGCTAAACTACATTCTACACACGTCCCCCACAGGCCACCACAGTGATAATTTGCAAGCATTTGACGAGGTGGCAAAGGAGATACTGAGTGAAGTTCTAAACGTGGGCCTTACCGACAGATCCTGGGAAAGGGCCACACTTCCTCTCAGCGAAGGAGGATTGGGACTAAAGTCCGTGGCAGAGCTTGCTTCGTTGTGCTACGCGGCCTCTATCATAGAGTTCTCGGGGCTTGCGGAGACGTTGCTAGAACCGGATGTTCATTCTGTGCTGCGCGGAAGGAGGGACGAAGCTGAGCTGGCAGCTAGACAAGCGATAGGCCCTGGCCCCTGGGAGCAACACCCTACACAGCACATGCTTGACAGCTACAAGTGTCAAACGACCGCTCGCATGATCTTAGATGACATCCAATCCCCGACAGAGAGAGCGGTATTCATAGCTGCCCGTGACACTTTCAGCAGTGGCTTCCTAAGAGCACTTCCTTCGTCACAGCTGGGCACCATGCTGGACAACACCTCCTTCCGCATGGTGGCCGCTCTGAGAATAGGCGCTCCCATATGTGAGCCATACGAGTGTAAGGCGTGTGGAAAAACAGTGGATGAGGACGGACTGCACCCTTTGAGCGATCCTAAAGAAGGCTCTTCGTAGAGCCGGCACAGCAAGCACCCTGGAGCCCAGGTTGGGCCTCGAAGACGACCAAAAACCAGACGGCGTCACCATCCCGCCATGGTCCAACGGCAAATGCCTGGTATGGGATGCCACGGTATCATGTACAGTGGCTCCGTCATACCTGATCCACAGCGCCATCAGGTCAGGATGGGTTGCTGAACATGCCGAGATCGCAAAGAAACGTAAATACTCTGATTTGGGGAGGAGATATCACTTCGTACCCGTCGCCATGGAAACAATGGGCCCGATCAGCAAGAGCACAAGTATCCTCCTCAAAGACCTAGGTGTCAAAATTAGTGCTAACGCGGGTGACCAGCGCGAGGGCGAGTTTCTGCGTCAGCAACTCTCGCTCGCAGTGTGTAGGGGAAACGCCGCCGCTATCATCGGCTCTATGGATTGAGAAGGGGGGGTGAGCCTACGCGGGTACACGTTTGGGTCCCACAATTGTAGGGAAATACTGAAAAATTGAATAATAATAATAATGATAATAATAATAATAGTAATAATTATTTAAAAAATTTTGCAATAATATGTTCAGACCTCTCAACTGTAACATCGTTTAACATGTAATAAAGATAATAATAATAATAATAAAAAATAATTATAATAGTAATAATACTAATAATAATAATAATAATAATAATAATAATAATAATAATAATAATAATAATAATAATAATTAGCCTAGATTTCAACCGGCCCCGTCTGCTGCAAGACCTTCTTTCACCGAGTCTTGGCAGCTCGGCCGAGAGACTTGGCAAAGCGCTGGCAAAGCTGATTGACGTACTGCGCTGGGGAGCCCCACATCATGGGTGGCGTCCTCTCATTTTTGGGGCGAGGCTGTATGCACTGAAGAAGAATGACGGCTCATATAGACCCATCGCCTGTTCATCGGTGATACGCAGGGTCGCGGCGAAACTGGCAGTGATGGACTCCAGAGATGTCATCTGCCGGGTTATAGGGCGTCACCAGTTGGGTTTCTCTACCAAGCGGGGCGCAGAAATAATGGCCCTAGCTACCAGGGCATTCATCGACTCTCGGCAGGAGTCCTCCGTACTAGTCAAACTGGATTTTAAGAACGCGCTCAACACCGTGAAAAGAGATCACTTGCTGAAAACAGTTGCAGAAGAAACTCCCGCCATCTACCATCAAGTCAAACTGGCCTACGGTGATCCATCACACCTGGTCTTACCCTCGGCATTGCTTACCTCGGCTGTGGGTGTCCAGCAGGGAGACCCCCTCGCTCCCCTTTGTTCTGCCTTGCCGTGAAAGATCTGGTCAACTCTCTCGAAAGTCCACTTACCTGTGATATTTGGACGATGGCGTCAAAGGAGGTAGCGACAGTCAGTATGTGAGGACATAAAGAAAATACTAAGCTTCGCTACATGCAGCGGCCTAGAATTGAACCCGACCAAGTGTGAGGTCCATATAAAAGGAATGGGCCCGGGGTGCCGCGTAACTGGCGACGATCTAGACCTTCTTGGGGACCTTCTGACAACCTCACCTCGACGATCGAGCAATGGAGAGAAATACTCCAGGTCGGTTTCAACCGCCTCCCTCAGCTTGGCGGTCATAGGGGATTGTACCTTCTACGCTCGTGCTTCTCCGCTTCAAATCTACACTACCTGTTCAGAGGTGTCAACTGTATAGCCTTTTCATCTCACTTGGAAGAACTAAACGTGAAGCAAGGCGACGCGTTGGAATCTCTACTTAACCTGCGGCTACGGGGCGACCCCTTAACTCAAGCATCACTACCGGTCGCAAGAGGCGGGTTGGGACTCCCCGAGGCAGTTTCTCTTTCAATTGTGGCGCATATTGCCTCTCTGCATTCAGCGATCAGTGACATCGAAGCTATCCTAGACCCCCAGGCTGTAGCGCATTTCCGATCTACGTTGGAGAAGACCCAAGGTGAAGCCATCGCATTCTGTGGGGCTCTCCCGGAGACCCCTTCTCTTCAGTCTGCGCGGTCAGATTTGGCACACGACCATCGATGGAGCGACCTGTGGAGCCGAGCAACTTCCGACGCCGACAAAGCGAGGTTACAAGCCGTCTCCTCGCCGGGTGCAAGCGTATGGCCATACGCCCTCCTGAGTCCTCAACTGGGTACCCTTTCAGACGATGAGTCTACACGAATATTAGTCGGTTTGAGAGTGGGGAGGCAGGATCGCACGCCACTCGGCCCCGAACGAGACGTTCTGCAGAGGATTACGGTTGGCAGGCTACCCATGTGTGCTGGAGCCCCCCGGTTTAGTCAGAGATGACGGAAAAAGGCCTGACGGAAGGACTGTGACCCCATTCGATCAAGGCCAGATGCTGGTGTGGGATGCGACTGTTACCGACACTTTAGCCCCTTCAATAGTCAGTACTGGCGCAGCCCGCCCTGGGCATGCGGTTGCCTTAGCGGAAACAGCCAAGTGCAGGAAGTACTCAAGCGCGGACTATCCCCACTTGTTCTCACCTCTAGCTTTTGAGACGTTGGGGGGCCAGGGTTGCTTATCAAAAAAATACTCAGAGACGTCGGGAGAAGATTGGTGGTTGCTACAGGAGACAAAAGAGAGGGGGAGTACTTACTGCAGCGCTTGTCGTTGGACGTTCAGAGGGGGAACGCTGCGTCGGTGAGAGGAACTTTGGCCAGGTGGACCAGCCCCAGCTTGGACCTAAAGCCTTGAGTTGTTTATTTTCAGATCGTTATGTGACACATTGTGATAACAGAGAACATGGACAAATAAATTTGCCGGAGGGCTATGTCGGCCCATAATGTATATATATATATATATATATATATATATATATATATATATGTGAATAGTAATAATAATAATAATAATAATAATAATATGATCAACGATGGTTGTACATACACATATGCACTCAGAGAAGTAGTATTTTATCTATCAAGCTACTTGACTCATTCACATATGTATATAATATATGCAATATATTATATATATTATATAATATATACACACTTTGAAAATGAAAAAAGTTGAAACTATATATATATATATATATATATATATATATATATTTATTTATATTCTCTATCTTTCTATATATCAGAGCCATCTTCTACTGATACAGCAATGAGTTACGGAAATATGCAACTACATTGCTGCGCTAAAAGTAAATCATCATCAAACAATTGCTATGGCACCTTAAGGTTCTCTCGTAATGCAGCGTCGCGGTCGCAAGAAACTTCTCACTTAGGTGGGCACCCACTAATTGCAATGCCTTCATTTGGTAATGAAACGATCTATCTTAATGAACATCGCGTTGAAAGAACAGATGATCAAGAACAGAATATTTGTTTCTCTTGTTATCGGTGCCATACAAGAGTTTTCGATTTGAGGCACTTACACTATTATTGCAATTAACATTCTATTGGAAAACTGCTCTAGTTCACGCGCCCCACAGATGCACTTGACATAGTAAATGTTCGCATTTCTATGCGCATCGACAGCACCTCGTAAGATCCAGATGAACGCAGCAATGTCAGAGCATAAATCAGTAAGTGGCAATTTCGATGGCAGACACCGGTACGCAGACAAAATCGCTCTAATATTAATAAGACAAATGCAGGAGCCCATAGCACAATCGTATACGTTAGGCCTGGGTGATGATGACAATGAGGCCACACAGTGTCTCTACCGGGACGCAATAAACAACCAAGGTGCGAGTTATTAGAAATCACATTCTTATTTGAACAACTATATTCGTTTCGGCACTTTCTTGGTTTTCGTTTAGGTTGCCTGCACTCGAAGAACTTAAAAGGACCTAAACCTCTGCCAGGACGACACGACCATGATCTTTAAAAAATAGAGCCCAGGCGATGTCCAGCCTGGCCTTGCAGCCGCCAAAAGCTTGGTCACTTGCTCACTTACCTACGGACGCAAAGTGTTGTACTTCATCCTAAATAGCCGGGGGCTGCCTGATCAATCAATCGATCAATTCGTCAAGCGATTCGCGAGGTCACACACGCTCTCTATTTTTTTCACACAAAAATCTATTCCAAACAGCACTGGCCGAATCGCGGCCAAAAGATCAAGACCAAGACTGGCAATATATATCACTGTCCCAGTGATTTTGTCTGCACATTTGGATGCCTCCAGTATCACCTATCTGCTATCATGCGTGCGGTGGGCAACGTCGTGATAGCCCAATCAATCTTATCATGGTCACTGGCACGTGCACAAAACGAACGAGTCCCATGCTATTACGTAGCACGTTTGGGTAGAGACGTTCCGATGCACGTTGCGAGGCCGCTTGTGCACGTTGCTCGATCCACGCAAACGATATATATTACCATGGTTTTGCCCGCATATATATATATATATATATATATATATATGAAAAAGCTCGCTTCGAACGTTAAATCTGTGAGTCCTAGCGTCCGAATGACTAACCACCTGTCCTACTTTGCCCCTATATATATATATATACATAGACGGGCCTGCGCCTCCCATTGTGTCAAACGCCAACGGACAGAATTGTTGCGAATAACCATTTTTACCCTGCACTTGTAAGCCTCAACAATCTCTCTCGATCAGCCTTCGAAGTTCAGAGTTATAAGCGTTTTACCGCGTTCGACACGCCTAGCCACCTAAAACGACCCGGAGCATTGCCTGATTCCTTGCCACAGCGGTCAGTCTAAGGTTTAGCATGTCCTCCAAAACGTCTAAGCTAAACACAATTAACCTACAGTAAAAGCTCAGCGGGACTAGTTGCAATCTCTAAGCAGGTGTATTAACCTCGTGGCTGAAAAGCAAGATCTAAGGAGAAACCGGCCGCAGCGGGCCTCTAATTGGAACAGCCTGCCAGTGGCAAAGTCCGGTTTGTCTTGTTCTAGCCGGCTAATGTTTTTGCAATGCCGTCCGGCAACAACGGTACACCTAGCCAATTCAGGTTAACCTTGTCCACTACGCGACAACCAGAAAGTAGGCCAAGTAAGTTCGTTAAATCTAATGGCTCAACTCCTTTGTGGGTTGTAGCATATAAAGGGTGAACAGCAGAGTGCTGGTGTTTTAATAAAAACAAATTCCACATTTTTTTCGTTTATTGCTATTCTACGGTAAAGAGTTTAGGGTTATGGAATATTTTACGGTAAAGAGTTTAGGGTTGTGGAATATGACATCTCACCAATGCGCCCCTGCCAAATGTAGACAGTAGTCTATCTTTTTGGCATAGTTTTTTGACGACATTCTGACGCCATTTCGTGGTCTAGTTCGGCAGTAACTTCGCGAATGCGTCTTTTAATTACGGGATTGACTGTAGACGCAGTTCTTTAAAACCCCAGTAACAGGAGGTCTAAGAGGTTCAAATCTGGGGATTTTGTTGACCGGTCATTGTCCCTCCTCTAAGGACAAATAACCCGGCTCGGAAATTTGGTGCGGAGCAGTTAGGTCGTTACGCCCGTTGTGTAATCTGTTGTCTCTCATATTGTTAAAACCACTTGTCGTTCACATCCAACTCGTGCAATTCCGGCCAAAAAGTTATCTGTCATGTCCCAGTATCGCTCGCTGTTGGTAGTTACAGTCTCTCCAAGTATTAAGGGCCGATAACAACACCGCTCCAAAATCTGCATTAAATATTCGCTTCCTGTGGATAGAGTGCTTGAAATGGTGATAAACAAATTATTGCAGGATCATTCTTTGGAGCCCCAAATGCAAAATTTAGCTATTCACGTATCACGTAGGTAAAAGTTGTCTTTATCGAAAAAAAAAGATTTTGTTCTAACTTTTCTTTTAAAATTCCTCTCAAACTTGCTCTTGAAGGACCCAGTTAGATGCAAAACATGCGTCGCTTAGTACTGTACTGCTTTATCACGGAATAGACCCTGAACAGACAGATATCAAACTCTGCACGAATGATTTTGTTTGTAAATTTTCAAGACAAATCAGCTGCAGGTGGGTGCTTTTTTGGGTGGCAGATATGCCCCTAAGAAGCCTTGACGTTGCTGGAACGACCAGGTTTTACTGACCAAAATGGTTGTTTTCTACAACAGTAGCTGTGACCAAGACTCAGGTCCATCGGTAATCGATGCAGACGGATGCAATGTTAACTTAACTTGTTGAAGAACTCTAGCTTCTTCAGCTGATAATGCTGTTCCGTTCATGGAGGTAAGTCATATACGGACAGGAGGGCAATTCGGCCGCGTGGGCGCTACTACAGTTTAAACACCTCGACTATTTCGTGCAACTGAACGCCAGGTAATCACAGCTTCCACATTTCTTGCAAGCCTTGCAGAATGTCCAGAAGGCCCAGCAGAACACCTGCCCGTTAAATTCCCCATCCGTTGACAATTGTAGCATAGCTTTGATTAATAGGGCTCCAGAACGACGGAATGGGTTTTTTGTACCCCAGGAAGACAGATACAAGCGGTTAGCAGTCAAAGGTCAGAATCATCACCCTGCTGCGTGGAACGTTATACCCGCGTGACCTCTGCGGAATAAACAACGCCTTTTTCGGTTTTGTGACACGTTTGGTCACCGCGGGTATTCACTGTTATACGTTTCGTCACCACGGGATGTATCGATGGATTTTAGAAGGTGTGGTTCATCTATTTGGCGCACGATAGCGGTGCATGAAAATCTGAAAAACAGCACCACCTAGTTCTCCCCCCACCTACGAGAAAATGTTTTGTCATTTTCGTAAGATCAAATGTAGCTAGTCAGGATGTCCTTGAAAATATTAAAAAATAATGTTTAAAGAACCATGTGAAAGTGGGTGTTGCTATCGTGACTGCTGATGTTTGCTAATAACCATCATTGCTGTCGTTGTTAATTTATATCAGCATCGATATTGGTCATTTGATTGCTGTAGTTGTTGGTGATGTTGTCGTTGTTGTTTTTGGTGTTGTCGTTGTCGTTTTAGTTGTTGTCGTTGTTATAGTTGTTGTTGGTGGTGACGGTGGTGGTTGTTCCTCTATTGTTGTTACTGTAGCTCTGATCGTGGTTGTTTCTGCTATTCAGTGTGTGTGTGTGCGGTCGAGTCCGCCCAGTGAGTGAGCAACTCAACGACGAACAGCAGACGCCCTTGGTGCATTTGGCGTGGTGCATCGGCGCATTCAAATGGCTTTCGATCTTAATTAGCAGCTTAAGCATCACCATCACCACCATCATCATCATCATCACCACCATCATCATCATCATCACCACCACCACCATCACCACTACAAACACTGCCATTACCACCACTACCACCACCACCACCACCACCATGATCTCTAATGCAGATGCAGTCACTGCAGTCACCGCTACGCTACCAGATCGCTGGCTAGATTGTTGACCATGGACCAGCAGCCATTAAGCAGACGGCGCTGAAGAGCATTCGCGCGCGGCCGCGCGCCCGTGGTGAAGTCGCCAGCGGATGGTGGGGATCAGCGCGGGCCGCGCCGAGCCGCAGCTGTACACTCGATCGTCTCGGCACTCAGTTGAGGCACTCTCCTGATCGGCGTTGTCCTTTACTTCTCCTTCGTCGTCGTCGCCGTCGTCTCCTCTCTCTCCCCCCTCCTCTTCGTTCCTTCTCGTCCTGCTGTTGTTCGTCGACTGGCTCAATTCGACTCGACGCCATTTGTACTAGCGTCGACGACGTCGAATAGTTGGTCGCCGTAGCCCGCTGCTCGTGTCGAAGCTCGTAGCCTCTTGGCCAACTCAGATCAGCTGCTCTGCACTGTCCCTGAACCCCTATGGTGGCCGGACACGGTATCCCTCTCTCTCTCTCTCTCTCTCTCTCTCTGTGATTGTGCGTAATGCACGTGTGTTGATATGCGCTTCTCTCTCTATCTATATATATATATATATATATATATATATATATATCCCTCTCTCTCTCTCTCTCCCTATGCATGGGCGTGTGTGTGTGTGTGTGAGTGAGTCTGTGCCTATGAGAGTGCGTGAGAAGAAGGTGTCTATGTGTGCATATATCGTGCATACGTAGATAAATCGGTCTGTATCTGTTCGAGTGTGTTGTGTGTGTGTGTGTGTCTCGGTGAAAGTCTCTCCCTAACTACTTTGCGCGCTCGTGGCGGTGAAGCCCGAAGAGCGGGCATCGTCGTCGTCGTTGTTGTTGTTGTCGTTGTTGATGTTGTTGTTGTTGTTGTTGTTGTTGTTGTTGTTGTTGTTGTTGTTGTTGTTGTTGTCGTTGTTGTTGTTGTTGTTGTTGTTGTTGTTGTTGTCGTTGTTGTTGTTGTTGTCGTCGTTGTTGCTGTTGTTGTTGTTGTCGTTGTTGTTGTTGTTGCTGTTGTTAATGATGTTGATATTGTTGTTGGTGTTACTGCATTCCAGACACACAGCAGCTTGATGCTTCAGCCAGCTCTAGTAATTTTGTATGCTAGAACACTATACTCGTACGTGGTGTCACATCTTCCTCTCTCTTGGTGTGCTTTATATATATATATATATATATATATATATATATATATATATATAGTTTTCTTTTCAATCTCTCTTTCTCTTGCACGCCCTCGCTGTCGCCCGGCGTTCACTACTGTCACCAGATCGGCAAGTGATACTAACTGCCTGCATTTTCATTTAGCCTTTACCTCTACAGCTTCTTTTTCTCCTCTTCTTCTTCTTCATCATCATCTTAGTGTCGCAGACTCAGCCAGAGCTTGCCATATGTGGATAATACATCAACCTGTTGTACTATTTACACAAACCACGAGAATAAACACACGTAATGGAGTACATATATCGATATATGCAATGTGCACATGCATAGGCATACTCCCGTATGTATATATATATATATGTGTATATATATATATAAGTATATATATATATATACATACTCCCGTATGTATATATATATATATATGTGTATATATATATATATATATAAGTATATATATATATATATATAATATATATATATATATATATATATATATATATATATATATATTTATGTATTAGATTGTGAAATAGTTTGTAGTGTTTTATGTTTGTTTTATTTTAATTTTACAACGACCTCTTTTGTTTGAAAACGCTCTGCTTGTTCTGCAAAACTGTGTTATTTACTTTTTTAAATATTTAGATGTTTAAGGCTCAGAAATAGAATACCTATGAATGTCGGCATTTTCGACACCTGCTCTTCTTCGCGTTTCATCGAGGTCAAAAAGCTATCGAAGCCACCCGGGACATTTGCGGCGTGCACTGAGAAGGTGTTTTGGGCGAGTCTACAGCACAGAAATGGTTTGCAAAACTCAAAAAGGCAACTTTGACCTGAACGATATGCCTCGCAGCAAAATATCTTATGAATTCCGAAGAACATCTCTAGACGCATCACAAGCTCAACGAAGAAAACAAAGAAAAACGCCTTCAAGTTGCGGCTCAACTCTCACCCACCACCGACAAACACGCGGATACAAACAATGTTTTCTGTACCGAACCGTCAGGGGAGATGAAAGTTATGTCTATACGTCAATGTGAAACAAATAAATGAGTGGGTGGCTACAGGAGATACGCCAAAGCCACGGAATCAAGCAGGATTTCAACCCAAGAAAGATTATGATCTGCGTTTGGTGGAACTGGCAAGGTATGGTGCATTGGGAAATGCTCAAAAAGAACGCCGCTGTCAACAAGAAGCTCTACATTGCCCAACTGCACCGCGTAAATGAGGCTGTTCGATTAAAAAGATCTCATTGACAAGGTCAAAGCATACTGCTTCACTACAACGCCGGGCCCCATGTTGCACAAGCCGCCAAAATCGCACTCCAAATGCTGCAATGAGAGGTTTTTCAGCAGCCACCGAATTCTCCGGGCCTTGCGCCAACTGATTATCGTATTTTTCACTCCAGGTGAAATCATACGAGGTGGGTTACGTTTAAAGACTAGGGAAAATTTGCAGCTTCTGTCAACGCCTTGAGTGTGGTGTCTAGTGAACAAGACGGAATGTCACCGTACTTCTAAAAAAAGCCAAACAGCGACGCGGGACGTTTATTTGCATATTCTGAAACTGTACTGGAACTGCGGATAAGTTATGGGTCTAATAGTTTGCGATACGTGCTTCAACAGAACAGCGTAACCTTGTATATCAGCCGTTTAGTTCATGGCGAAGCATGGTGAGCATATTCTGGTGTATGCACTTATGGCCCACTAGCAACTTAGATTAAAGTTTTCTTTCATAGAGGAGGCTTAAGTGCAATTATGCACGCGGGCTACAGGATAATGTTTTATCCTGTCCTGAGCTGTGCGAGGCTCGACATAGACGGCGCGAATTTTGCCATTCGAGACACCCACTAGACGAACCTCCTTCCTTAAACTTTACTCTCTGATGGCCCAAATCTCTATAGCAGTTCCGTGGGCCACCAGGATCAGTTTAGTAGTTCTTGAGTTGTTCGGGGAAGTAAATAGTTGTATACTCACTTAAACCCTCTGGAGTACAATGTGTAGGGCGTTATTGAGGAAAGAATAGTCTTAGAAAAATCGACATAGCAATACAGCAATACAGACACATTAACCGCCTCGATTCAGCAAACATTTATACATTTTTATAGGCAGGTTTTGCAAGATACCTACCTGCCTGCCTGCAGGAGGTATTTAATTGAGGTGGTAATACCGCGACAAAAAGCAGTTGGATAAATACGTTCGTTAAGAATGTCCCTACTAAAAAACTTTTATTAAAGTATCTGTTGTTCATTTGAATGCATAGATCTTTGCATTTTGAATAAAGAGCCGATTTAGCTCTTCCTACCCTGCGGTGTGGATATATATATATATATATATATATATATATATATATATATATATGTATATTCGTGTATCTCTGTTGGTTAGTCAGCCACAGTCCTTGTGATGGTGAGCGTTGAACATGACCGTGGTCTTGTCCATAATGGCTGTCATCTGTATGAGTCTTTGTGTCGATCTGCTCTATGTATGCACGTATGTATACATACATACATGCATACATAGATAGATAGATAGACAGATAGGCATATGTAGTATGCACATACAACAAACACAGCTGCCGGTGTGTGTGGCGCGGGAACGGCTGCTCGTGAAGCAGTGACATTTAGTGGCGGCGGAGATGGCTGCTGGGGCCCGAGATGCGGGCAGGCGGTGATGGCGTTACTCGATCTCCGCACACACTCCTCTCGATGTATCTCCCTCTTGTCGGCGCTGATGAAACTGGTGCTCTATGCTCTATTCTCAATCTATCTCAATATCTAGCGTTATCTCTCTCATTCCCTCTCTCTCTCGCTCTCTCTCTCTCTAGATATATATATATATATATATATATATATATCTCGGCGACAGGCCGCTCCTTTCTTTTGCCTGCCGTTCAGAGGCATTTGCCTGTCGCTGCCAGAAAGGCAACTCAAGAAGACGAGAGCGAAAGCGAAACCAGACGAAAAAGACGAAGTACGCGATGTTTCTCGACATATCGTCTCGACGTCAGCCAGTTGTTGTTGTTGTTTTTGTTGTTGTTGTTGCGGTTGTTGTTGTTGTTGTACGCACCACTACCACGACCACCATCATTGTCGTCGATGTCGTCAAGAAGATCGCGTGGCCTAGCCGGGCCCGGCTGGGCCTACCAGGGCCTGGCTTACTTTGTGAGCCTGCTCCGGCATAGCTGTTGATGGTGCCGTCTCAGGTGCGGTTTCACCGTTGCATCGGCCGAGTACTGACAAAACCTAGTAAATAAATCGTTGCACTAAGAGTAGCAAAACTCCTAGCAGCTTTGGTGGTGGTGTTGGCACTCAAGTGTACCCAGCCCCCAGGCCCAGACAGTTCTGATATGTATATATGACAGTATGAATTCACACCTGACGAAGTGCACCCAAGTCCAGGGAGAAAGCGTGGCTGCCACATGAATATACTGAACAGGGCATTTGCAACAAAACATGCGTACACCTTTTGCCCTCATGCCTGGGAAAAGCTCTGCAAGAAAGAAGGATTAAGAAAATTGTGTTTAATTAAAAATTGAGGTGCTGTGTTTAAATGTGTATGTAGGGTATGTTTAGTAAAGGGAATGACAAAAAAATGCTGATATTTACGAGAAGAGGACACCAAAGCTATGTACAATCGAGACTCGTAGTGGTAGCCTCGGACACGACAAGACACGGCTAGACAACAAGCAATAAAACGGTAACCCTTGCAGGAGTGGCAACGCTATTTTACGTATATTAAATCTACTTGCTTCGTAGACCTAACAACCGAAATTTATTGCGGTTTCTGATTGTCAGCGTGGAATTACCCTGCACCGCGGTTTCTACCGCTTTGCTGGGTTTAGTAAAACAACCATTTCAAAAGTGCATAAAAAGTCAAATATGCAAAGGTCACTTGGTGTACTTTGCAAAATCCGTAGTAGTAGTAGTAGACGTGTGTGTACATAGTCACTGGGAGCCTAGTGGCGTGGTGGCTTAAGTCTGCGCCTCGCAACCGGAGGAGACACATAGGTGCGCGGGTTCGAGCCCCACCGTTGCACATATGTTGTTATGGGGGTCCGTCTATGAAGCAATGTGAAAAACAGTTCCGTCGACGTTAAATCTTGGCTAAGGGTCAGCCTGAAAACTTAACGTAGTCACTAATTGACCATTAGGCCACCTTTAAAAAAATTGCATTAGAAACGCAAGTCACAAAAAGTGACCAGTCATCATAAACATCGCGTATTATCGCAGCAGATGACTACGGTATGTAGCGTGTGGTGCGTTCCAATAGTCAAACATCGCAAGCTGATTAAGCTTGATGGTTGTCTAATTGATCTATGATGGATTAATTCTAATTGATCAATTAGTAGTTTATACGGCTCCTTGTTACTTATCAGATTTGCCTGGACTGTCATCGTATTCTGTACACTGTATATGTACACAAATCAACGCTCCAGGTTGATTGACGCCACCAACTAACGATAAGCAGTTCAACAGCTAAGTGTAGGTACATTGGTTAAAAAACAACTGAACTGCTTAACTAGTCGTTTGCTTAGTTAGTGTGCAAGCAAGCAGCAAACTCGAATTGTGTCACCGGGTGTTCTCCAAAATATCGCTGATAAAATGTGATACATCCGCACGTTAAGACGAACGTCTCTGAGAGAGAGAGTGAGACTGAGGCAAGGCAGAAGGACGACGATATTTTCATTTGCATTATGCTAGCATTTATATTTGTTTCCTTCAAAATTCAGAATTTCGACGTATCGAGCACATGTGTGTATGTGTGTGTTTCAATCATTCATTCAGCGTATCTTTTGGCACAGTAACGTAATGCAAATGCTTGTTTTTTTCTTCGGAAAAAAACGTAGTCACGTTTGATTTATTACATCAGAGATATAATCAATAAGACTAGCGCCCATAAGTTGAAGTCTGTCATGTTTCGTCAGTCAGAGCCGAAGAAGTCGCATACTCTGAACTGAGCTAAAAAATACTTTTGGGGCTGACTCTCAGCCAAGATTTAACGTCCGTGTGGGACTGCTTTGCGCATTGTTTCACAGACGGAACTTTGAACTGAGCTAAGGAAGTGCAGCTGGATGTGATTAATTCGTATTTTTGACGACGATGATTAATCACGATATAACCTTATCCTTCATTTGTGAGTGCAGACGGCATACTACCTTTCAATGGCCAGTCCTGTTATATTGTGCGACAACAACAGCAACCAGCAACAACAACAACAACGACAGAAACTGCAACAACAACGCCAACAGTAACTGCAGCCTAACAGCCTCAACAATCACAGCAGCAACAGCGACAGCAGACGCGAGAACAGCTACTCTCTGTCACGGCTTTTCCTCTGTTGTGACGGGGTCACAGTGGCCCCTGGAAAGCGCTGCATCAAAACACCGCATCGTATAGTTGCTCTAGCTGCCGGTGCACGTAGTATTTAATTCAGCCAGCTTCCGCGGCCTGGTACCACATATATATATATATATATATATATATATATATATATATATATATATATATATATAAAAGATTGGCTAGCTGGCTATGCAGCCCACCTTGCGAAGACCAGTAAGCTAAGAAATACTCATCAATCGGGCGACCCCACGAGTTCGGTTCTCTCGCATTCGAAAGCTTGGATGCTTGTGGCCTCCGTTCGCGGCACAATTCTGAAGTGATCTTGGCGAGGCCTAACGGACATTTGATAATCACCATATACGCCCGCTAGGCACATTGGCTTTGCTAATCCTTCGTGATGTGTTCTACATGTAACTGATATATTATACAGAAAATGATTTATAAGTATATACTTTGGAGTACCAAGTACATACTTGTATTAAGGGTATGCCCTACCTATCTGGTAAGGAGTATTTAAACCTACTAAAGCTCAGGATCAACGCACTACCAACAACGCCCGGGCTACAACAAACGTTGTAGGCACGGGTGTCATGCGCCTGAGACGTTGGCTCATGTCGCTCAGATGTGCGATACAACACACAAGCAAACTATAAAAAGACATGACGACGTCTGTGATCGCGTGGCGCGTCTTCTCCGCGAGAGGGGTCATGAGGTGGTTCCTGAGCGAGTATTTCGTCGACCGGGCGCACCGGGTCTAAAGCCCGACCTCGTAATAACAACACCTACCGAGATCTGGGTTTTAGATGCCGAGGTTTGCGACCCGAACGTGGACCTGGCAAAAGCGCGGCAGGACAAGATCACCAAATATGACGTCGAGTTCCTAAGAGCGGCGCTCCCCGACCCGCAAAAACCTCGCAGATTCGGATCCATCACTATCTCTATGAGTGGTGTATGGGACTCCGAATCTGCGAGGACGCTCTTGGGGCTCGGCGTCACGAAGAGAAGTCTTATGGATCTTACCGTTTTAACGTTGCAAGGAACCTTGGATATACCGCTTGCACCGGGTCCATAAGAGCGGGGGCTACCATCAAGCAAGGACACGGACAGCTGATTCTTAACCCCACGTGACACCTTTTTACCACCATTTTTATTAAGGCGAGCACTGCCGAGTGTACCAACGTATTGTAAGTGATTAATAAATCATCACAATATTTCATATATATATATATATATATATTATATATATATATATATATATATATATATATATATAATACGTAAGCATATATTTATTTAATTCATAATCGTTATCACAAAACAATTGTCTCCAATGAACATGACGACAAACTGCAACAGTCCTAAGTCAAGACCTAGTGTCGATTTTATATATATATATATATATATATATATATATTATATTATTGAGAAGTTCCGAAATGGCAAAAAAAACAAGGTTTTATTGTGTATTTAGTGGAATGTGGGCGGAATAGTGCACTATGAACTTATACCTCGTAACCAGACGATAAATACGGTCGTGTACTGTCAACAACTCGAAAAGGTTCACGAAAAATCAAAGCAGTCGTACCCTGCACTAATTTCAAGGAAGCGTGTCCTGTTCCACCAATACAACGCAAGGCCCCACGTGAGTAGGGAGACTTTTTCGAAAATTTCCCAGCTAAAATGGGAATTTTTCGAACATCCACCGTATTCCCCCGACTTAGCACCATCTGATTACCACCTATTCAGATCGATGCAACATTTTTTACGTGGTAAAAAATTAAATTCGCTTCGTTCATTTTGTTTTGAGAGGTCACAGTTAAAATCTCCGGCGATCACAATATATTTCGTTCTGTGTGGGCATAAAAGCAAACATTCGCCAATGTCGTATAAAATATCTCGCACCGCTCTTTCAGGTGGGCTGTATATACATATGCAATAGTAGTCTTTCGTCTCCACAATGATTCGTCTACTTGTAGCTACTAATACCTGTGACCATACGTTTGTCGGCACAGCTATAGCGACACCCGACTTTGGCCTACCGCGTCCTTCCGTTTTGATTGCTTGACCATGATACATCTTGTGGCGTGACAGTACAATATTATTTGGTTTTGTTACAAACGTTTCCGTAAGAAATATAAAAGCGAACTCATTAAAATAATTTTCTCCATATAGGCGTGTGATGTATTCTAGTCCTTCGACGTTCCACAAGAGGCACCTCGAATCAGTCTGCTCACAATTTTGTACCATGTCGTTGCATGTCGTTTTACTGTTCAGTCAAGGCATCTGGCTCTCCATCTCATCATATTTGTCCGATTGTCGCATTCTTTTCGTGCCTACAGATCCTGATGGCTGCTGTTGTTCTTCAGCGCCAAATCCAAAAACCCGATAGGGTTTCAGTGGACCTCGAAATGGTCGAAATTGTATTCCTTCCGGCCAGACCGTTGGATCTAGAAGTTCATTAAAATGATTTGCGCTTACCTGTACATGGTAAC
Organism: Dermanyssus gallinae; assembly: GCA_003439945.1. NCBI lineage: Eukaryota > Metazoa > Arthropoda > Arachnida > Mesostigmata > Dermanyssidae > Dermanyssus > Dermanyssus gallinae. Next base: position 251,415 of record QVRM01001699.1, read on the forward strand.
TATTATAATACGTTTGGTTTCTACCTGCTAGCTTTGTCACTTTTACCCCGGCCTCACTACCTATAATTCGGTTGACATATTCTTTCATGTCGTCCTCACTATGACTTAGTTGAAGGCGACTTACAAACAAAGCTCTGTAACGCGGCCTTTCCGGTATATCTTTATCGTGGACAACTTTCAGGTCCGTCATTTTGTTCGTCCCTGTGCTAGTTTGGTTTGATCCCGTTCTGCCTTGTGTGCGCCATTTATCTCTGTTGTTTTTCTCTCTTGGGATTCTTCCACTGTTTCTCCTATCACGTGCATGGTCGAAGTTAATGCGACGTGGTGTGATACTTCCTCGAAGCACATCGTATTGCACGTGATGCTGGTTGCCGTTACCTTGACGCTGCCGCTGCGTGTTGTCGTGCTGGTTCTGTTGACGTCCGATGATGTGCTGTTGAGTTCTGTTCATTGGTGTGCTGTTGACTTTCTTAGCCAAATCATCAATGCGCTTTCGTAATGTTTGGATTTCGTTTTGACAACCGCAGCTGGACTTTGTGCTCAGTGATCGACTTACTGTTATCGATACTTCGGACCAAAAACATGACTTGCAAAAATTGTCGGTTTTGTCCGGGATTTGAAAGCAACAATGTGTGTGTACAGGTTTACTGCAGCCATTGCAAGTTGTTCTGGATCTTGGTTGAAGAAACTCTCCACCGCATGTAGCACAGGGTGGACCAGGGTTTTCTTCAATGTCTCCGCACAGAAGCAGCAGTATGACAAGGGCTGAGCTTCTCAATATGTGTGCTTTAGAGATACTACGACGAGGCAGGTAAAAGTACACACTCACCCTTAAGCAGTTTACTTCGTTGACCCCATGTGCACAATTTGGGTTCTCCTTTGTAGTTACTTTTGTCAAAAAGTACACTAACACTAGAGCGCACAAAAAACGCGACCGACCTGTTGCCATTGTGACAGCTGACTGTTGAACGTCGAGAAGACCTCGACACCTACGAGCGATGTTTTCGGTGGGCCGTACAGACGTCAACAACGGCAGCCCGCTGTCGAACCACTAGGTTTAAGCACAAAGCCTGGTTCGACCAAGAATGCCGCACTACCAAATCAATAATATGCCAATACAAGGAACGCAGCAGTAAGAACCTAGCCCAACTTGCTATTTTACAGCGCAAGTATAAAGACCTGCTTAGGACAAAGCGCGCCCAATACGAAACCGATATGCAACTCCGCAAAATTCGGGAAAGCCTCTACCGACCTTGGCTTCTTTTTCCAACACGCCCCAAAGAACCAAACCCACTAATTAACGACGATGAGTGGCTAGAATACTTTACGGGAATTTACACCCGCGACTGTGACCTGCCGGAAAAAGAAGAACATGAAAGCGACGGACCGTGGAGTGACTTCACAGAGGAAGAGGTCTTTCAGGGTATCATGACAAGAAAATATGGAAAGTCTGCCGGACCTGACCAGATTGTCTACGAACATCTTAAAGCTGCGATTTCAGTGACCGTCCCTGCCCTCACAGCAATGTACAACAGCTGTCTTAGACAAGTTGCAATCCCAAACCAGTGGAGAAAAAGTCTTCTGCAACCAATTTTTAAGGGAAAGGGAGATAATACAAAGCCAGAAAACTACCGCGGCATAGCATTAACCAGCGTAGTGTACAAGGTTCTTACATCGCTCCTTGCCAAAAGGCTCTTTCTAGAATGTTTTAAAGATTTACCGGCAGAGCAAAATGGATTTCTTCCAGGGCGTTCGGCTGAAGGAGCACTTACGGATGTAATAGAACACCTAGAGACTCGAAAACAAGATGTGACTTACGCGGCTTTTATTGATTTTAAGACAGCTTTTGATGCAGTACCGAGAGATCGGCTTTTACTCACTCTGCGTGAAGATTTTAATATTAAAGGCCGAATGTATAACCTTATCCGAGATATTTTAGCCGGCCAACGTATCACAATTTTAAACGGAGCTCACGCAATTGCCAAGGAGGTCTCTCAAACAATTGGCGTGCCACAGGGTGATACAGCTAGCCCATTTTTATTCATACTGTACGCAGCTGGCCTTGGAAAGTGCCTCCGAGAAGTAAAAGCTCACCACGTGTTTTATGCAGACGACTTAGTTATTATGGGAAAATCGAGGCAGCACCTCCAATTTTACTTGAATGAGACTGCACGATGGTGTTGCGAAAATAAGCTGAACATCAACGTGTCGAAAACAAAAGTGATGCGTTTTAGCAGAGGAGGAGCATATGCTCAAGATGACTATAACATAAAGATAAGTGGGCATGCACTAGAGTTGGTCAACAACTTCAGATATTTGGGAGTAACACTGACGCCCAAGCTGTGTTTTACTAGACATATTGAAGAACTTAGAGTAAAGTCGGTGTCCTTAACCATGATGTTGAAGGATCTCCGGCAAGTTGACCTTAAGACTGTACTCACTATCTTTAAGCTCAAGATCTTTTCCACAGTATCATATTGCCTCAGACCTATATCCCCCAAGTTAACATTAGACAACCTCAAGAATATCGACAAGATTAAAACTATGTTTCTTAAAAGGGCGCTTGGCTTATCAAAAACTGCCTCGTCTACGCTGGTGCTGCAAATGTGCAATGAGTCCACATTAATAGAAGACCTAGAGCACCGTAATTACCAATTTAATCCCGAAGCGCTTGAGGCATACAAGGAACACAGAGAACGGCAAAACTGGAACTTTGTAATCAACAATTTTACAGATGGACCCGCTTTTCTTAGCAACAGATGGAAAAAAGATCTGCAACAGAACAGAGCAATAATTTGCAAAATAACTTGGCACGGATACCACCAATACCTCTGCCTAAAGGGAAAGTGTTTCCAAATCAACGAATGTGTTTGTAAATATTGTGGTGAAATTGAAATCGACCGATATCACGTTATGAAATGTATAGAACTGAACACCAGCTCATTAACAGCTGCTGTAATTGACGTACTTGAGCGGAATAGCTCGTAAATATTGTGAGAATCTACCAATAATGGTGAATAAACAAACATCAAAAAATTAAATTCTATCGAACACGTGCGTTCTGGACTGGAAGAATATTTTGGATTTTTTTTGGAAATTCGGAAAATTATTTAGGAATCTAAAACCTTGTAAATCATTGGGCAGTGGTTGTATCTTCCGGCGGAGAATATATAAATCAATAAATAAGACCTCCCGTGTCTCCTATATATGTGTTTTTCATAGCGCCGAAAGGACTTCTTTGTAGCCCTAATATATATAAAGTGTGTTGCAAAAAATTAGCAACTCATGTTTTTTGTGATAATTTCGGCTTGGTTAATTTGAATGGCTTGATTTTTTTAGGCGCATGATGTACATGACGAAACATGAGTATAGTGTTGATTTCATTGCAATCTCAACATCGGTTCATACAAAAAATAAAAAAGTGTGAAAAAACAGTGTTGCAAAATATTAGCAACAATAGCGCCTTACAGCGTATTCGATTCTTAGCAGGGCTGTATGACTCATTTGAAACTACATATTTTATTCTAGAAACGGGTTTTTCGTCCCTTCTTCTGAATCAAATCGTAAACTCTGTCTTTCATGGAGTTAATGAGCTGTTGTAAGTACGAAAGTGGAATATTAGTCCATGCTTGCTGGACAGCTTCTTTGAGGTCCGACAAATGATTATATTGTCGACCATTTGTGTAAATCTGCTTTACCAAATGTCCCCAAAGATTTTCAATAGGATTCAGGTCTGGACTTAATGCCGGCCAGTCAAAAAGTGGCACTCCTTGTTCTTGAAAAAAGGCTATAGTGCTAGCCGAGGTGTGAAACGCGGCGTTGTGTTGTTGAAAAACTGCGCCAGGTCCCCCAATTCTTCTGAAGTGGGCTTCTAACTGGGAACCGACAATGCGCTGGTACATGTCAGAATTGTTTCGGCCCACAATCTCGACTATTTCAGACTTCCCATTATATCCAAACGCGCCCCAATATTTCACAGAGCCACCACCGGCCACACGTTTCGAGAACCATTTAGGTTCCTTCCGTAAGTCGTACCAATAGTACTGACAGCCGTCAGGGCCATCGAGATTAAATTTCTTTTCATCCGAGAAGACGATGTTTTTCCACTCGTTATCCCAAGTTTGGTATCTATGCGAAAATTCACGCCGTGCGACAATGTGCTTCGGTTGCAGTCGCGGCATAAGCTTCCTTTTCGCGTATCGCACGTTTTTCTCAGAACTTAACACTCGGTACACTGTGGATCGGTGCACTGGCACTCCCAAAGTAGTCCTGATCCTGGAAGAAGACATTTGGTCATGAGTAGCCAACTGTATGATCCTTCGCCGATCTCGAATAGTCAAAACTGGCTTACGCCCACTGTTAGATCTGCACCTCTGGTTCACTTCAGGGTGTAAGAACCTGCTGATGGTGCTCTTATGCCGTCCTAATCTGGTTGCTATAGCAGTTACTGTATGACCGAGCTCAGCATATGCCTCAATTCTTGCCTTTCCGTTATCCGAAAGATCCTTTGTACGACCCATGGTTTAAACATAAGATTCGTCGTTAGTTCGGAACAACGACTAAGCTGTAGAATATTTTGCAGCTATATAACGATTGATTTAGCTAGACAATATTCCTGACATTTGATCCCTGGGATCGAATATCAGCTGTAGTATCGACTATCCTTTACAAACAAGAACTGTGTTGTTAGCATGTTATTGTTGCTAATATTTTGCAACACTGTTTTTTCACACTTTTTTATTTTTAGTATGAACCGATTTTAAGATTGCAATGAAATGTCATGAACATCATGCGCTTAAAATTTTAAGCCATTCAAATAAACCAAGCCGAAATTATCGCAAAAAAACATGAGCGGCTAATTTTTTGCAACACACTTTATATATATATATATATATATATATATATATATATATATAAAAATTTGTGATGATTTATTAATCATTTACAATACGTTTGCACACTCGGCAGTGCTCGCCTTTAGATATTGTATATATATATACTCTCATCTCAATATGCTCATCAGACAAAGGCAGCAAGCATCCCAATCGATAGCCTTAGGTTGGCTAGGCCCAAGGCATTGACCGATCGGTCCGGGCTCGGTGGGCAGACACCGACCCCGTACAGCTATAAGCTTTAACAGCCCTCCAGTAGACCACAACAATCTGATAATATGCATTTGCTACCAGATAATCTATATCGTGTGGCTTTACTCCCATTGCCAACGGGCCTAAGGAATGTTACCGTTGGAAGTCTACAAATCTGACCAACTTTCGATTTGCACTGAAAGTACCCACAGCGTGCGTAACTTGCACACCGAAGGCTAACGACGCGAAAAAAGAGTCATAGTTACTTTTGCCAGAGTGCGATTTTATGTCGACGCTCCACGTGTTTCTCCAGGTGATCGTTCCAGTGAGAACGGGGGCAGCAGCTGCGCTAATCGCCCAGTACGCCGCGTTTACTCCGAGGAATCCTACTCTCTAGGCCCGACGCAGGCGGGTTCTGTTAGCAGCGATCTTCAGGGTGGCGATATCAGCGAGTACTTCAGGCCGTTACCTCCGCAATGTCACGGAAGCGTGCCTGCGCAAAGGACTCAAGTGCTTTGGCCAGGGAGCAGATTAGGAATATAGGGCGGTAGAATACAGGGCCCTAAGATATGAGGACCAGGCCTGCGGCACTCTATGCGCATGGGAACGATCCCGACCGGACCATCCCTGTCGCCGCCGTGGCTACTGCTTCTGGGAATTCCTTTAACAGCATCGTAACCGCGGAGACAGGAACACCATCTGGGCCAGGCGCCATTCCCTGTTTGAGGTGTGGAATTCGATGATAAGGTGGTCGCTACGACATTGATTTTCTTGGAGCACCTTCCAGTTTAAAATCTTGTGGGCATTGGCCCAGCGCGTGATAATCAAATCAAACGCATGAGGTGGGCTTGGCCCTGTGGAAGGTAGGCGCACCTTTGCGGAGAGCGATAAGGTCCTCGGCTGTCAGCCAGTCGAGAACGGAAGGCCCTGCGGGTGGTCCCGGCAGAGTTTTTAAGCGTTAGCCGCGGCTTTAAAATCACTAGTCATGATTAGAAGTGGGACGTCACTTTGGTTAAAAAAATGGCGCGTAGAAGCCTGTTTATGTCGCTAAGTGCAACACTGGGGCTACAATAAAAGGAGTGAAAACGCCTAACATTTGCGACGTCGATCCAGATCAAACTATGGCCAATGCCGTGTCTGGAGATACGGAACTAGCTGCGAAATTTCAGTATTCCGATGCACGTGGCCTTTTCGGTGTCTGCAAGCCGGTCCGATGGACGGTTTTTCGTGCACTGGACGTAGGCCTCGGCCTGAGCAGCAGCAGGTCGACTGCCAATCTGCTGCTGACTTCTAAAAACATACTAAAACACACCTCTGCTGCAGTTGCAGTTCTGCTGGAACACTCTAAAGTCGCGCCATGCGTGGCGTTGGGAGCTACTTTCCTGGTAAATGCCTTTAAGGCCAGAGGGTCCATAGGCAGTGATGCTTCTTTAGGTGACCCTCAAAGTTGGCTAGATTGGGCACAAAGACTGCACCAGGTAGATGCGTTTAAGATTTAAACCTCCTAACGGCGTGGGGAGTCAAACTAGGAATATAGCGCCCTTTTGTGGGGCGTCAACGCCAGCGGTCCCTTGATAAACTTCGCCTTATGGAGGGCTTTCTCTATGTCCTATTAAATGGTACCCTCCATGACGTCCCTAATCACGACTTTAGGGTCTACGCTGCCGTCTGTCTTCCCGGCTGATTTCAGGGCCTCGAGATAAAAGCTGGCCCCTCCCTCTGCCGTCTTTGCCATCATCAACCGCACGTCGCCACTGGGCTGGACGCGATTTAATCTGACGCTGTGGGCGTTGGGGTCTACCCTGAAGTCTAGCTTCTTTAGCAGCTTGCCGTTTATTTTAATGAGTAACTAAAATATCAATACTATCGCCGACCCTCCGCCTCTGAACTATTAATTCTTGTTTGATGCAAAATTATTTAAGCATGTAATTAATAATATTACTCTCTCCTTTTCGTGCACATCAATCATAGTGTTTTACCAAATTGGTCAAATGTTTGCAGTGTTTAACCGGTCGTGCTCGATACATCGATGTTTTCCAATACATTTCCATGCCTAAATGTCGTTCACGCCCCTGATGCCAACTCTGCTTTTAAGGCGTTTTCTATGTCTGAGCCCAACACTTTATTAGGAATACAGGACAAGGAATTGCTTGTTTTTCCGCAAGTTTTTGCAGGTCAACACATAATACTAGCAAGCTGTCCCGTAGATATCCTAGATTAAAAACATCAGGGACTAGGATGGCGTACCTGTCTTCCAGAAAAAAAATATACAACCGCTCTGTGTGCAGCAAAAAAGGTCTTTTATAGGACGCTTTAGCGTTCTCAGATTTTTTATATAAGCTCCGGTGATCGATAGAAGTGAACTTTTTACCACTTACAATTTTTTGCATCGATCTGAATAGGTGGTTATCAGATGGTACTAAGTCGGGGGAATACGGTGGATGTTCCAAAAGTTCCCATTTTAGCTGGGAAATTTTCGAAAGGGTCTCCCTACTCACGTGGGGCCTTGCGTTGTCTTGGTGGAACAGGACACCCTTCCTTGAAATTAGTGCAGGGTACGGCTGCTTTAATTTTTCGTGAACCTTTTCGAGTTGTTGACAGTACACGGCCGTATTTATCGTCTGGTTACGCGGTAAAAGTTTATAGTGCACTATTCCGCCCACATTCCACCAAATACACAATAAAACCTTGTTTGCGTGTATGTCCTTTTTGGGCTGGGTGACGGAGGTGCCAGGTTCACTTGACCAGAACCTTTTCCTGACAGAAGAGTCGTAAAAGACCAATTTTTCTTCGCAGGTCACAACACGATCGAAAAAAGGCAAATTTTGATGCCTGCTGAGCAAAGAAGTGCAGACGCGCATGCGCGTCATTTTGTTAAAGTCGCTGAGCTCGTAAGGTACCCATTTGCACAGCCTGGAAGTTGTTCCGAGGCGTTTTAAAGCTGTGCTAACCGCTTGTTGGGTAATATGAAGCTCCTCGGCAAGCTCCACAGTAGTTATAGTGGGATTTTCATTCGAAAAACCTCCTCACTGACAACACTTGGCCTTCCTGATCTAGGCTTATCTTCGGGGTTAAAATTTCCCTTTCGGAACTTCTCAAACCACTGATGGCACATTCTGTCTGTACAGCAGGCATCTCCAAACGATTTTAACAACTTTTTGTGAGCCTGCGTTGCATTCAGTCCATTTTAAAACTCATGGAGTAGAATCGCCCGAATTTGGCATTTTCTACCTCCATTTTGCGTCACTTTTACGAACAAACGGCTAAACAGATTTCAAAATGGCTGAAAATGGAGACCAGCAGATTCCTCGCTCTTTTTCACATGAAAACAACAAAGAGTGAGCCAATGATCTATGCCTAGGCGCCGGGGCGGGCGCTGTAAAAGCCGCGCAAGCGCCATTCCGAAAAGACTTTTTTGTAGACCCAATATTCACCCGGTTCTTTAAAAGATCTATAGGAAAAAATCGTAGATGAGTTTGCTTTCGTTCCCGAAGTATTGAGGGCCATGGACTCCGTACAAACCGGTTGGACGTGTTGCAGTCCTGATGTGCCTGCGAAACAGCTGAAACGGGCTGTTTTTTTGTGAAGGACTAACTGGAAAATGCGGTACGCGGACGCAGACACAACCGCAGGAAACTCGTCTGCAAGTGTGGGCCGGCTCCAACCCACAAGAAAGCAGTCATGCCCCAATCCCCGCATATGCCACTTGGAGCGTATTAAATTTTTCTCACCTGATCAGTTTGACTTTTGCCATGCTCGGTCAACGGATGCGGTGCTTGTGGAATTGTGACAGTATGTTGTTGGTTTGGTAGAAACTAATAGAATCTAATATGGCTGTTTTCTGTGACTGCTTTCAGCTGCCTTGATCATGATAATTTTACTAGCACATATCAAACGATTGTCATATTGTTTTGTCAGACTAGGAAATTAATTAGCGAAGACGTCTTTTCAACTCCATCCGCTACTGCCTGAATCGCTACTAATACTACCTAATCAAAAGCATGGGGGTGAGTTTCCATGCTATGCTATCGTAGCAACCGCACTTAGACTACATAGGTTCTAAATGCTATATTGTCATTTCTGCTTTTACGACGCATGAAATAGCTTGGGGTCCTACTAAAGGTCTGTTTATTGCGCACAATTCAGTGTTTATGTGTATCCTTTGCTACAGAATGTTTAGTGTAGGGAGGTGGGGGGTCATGGCATTTTCCGTAGGGCGAAGGTGGGCATAGTGTTTAGTAAAACGGGAGCAAATAAAATGTAAGTTAAGCTTAGTAATAGGATTAAGAACATTGCAAATGAATGGTGGTGCAAACGGCGCTAAGGGTAAAAACGAAGTGGAATCGCAAATGAGAATTAGCTGGGTACAATAGTCGGCATTGAGCAGGAGCAAAGGTATCGGAAGAAATTGAGAAGCTGAGGGCAAAAAAAAACAGAAACATACGGGCAAAAGGAAATTGACGATAGGCTAGATCATGTTTAGCAGATGTTAGTAAACAAGAAAAGATCGAAATGAGCGGCGCAGAATGGGTTTACGATAAAAGGGAGTGGGCTATGAGCCAGAACAGGAATGCTTTATTCAAGCGTACAGCAAGCTAAATATGAAAAGCCCCGATAACCCAATGGAAAGCACTTACTCTGTAGGTATTAGAGGATAATTTCTTGGTGACATATATGCTGTCGGTTTAAGCGCCCCTGATGTACAATGGTGACATTTGCATTTAGACATTTATGTCAAGCAAATCATAAATAAATCGAAAAGTCGTTCTTGCTGCAAATATGGCTGCCATTGTTGTTGGTATTTTTTTGTTGTTTGGTAGTTTAGCTATGTAGACGAGAGGAACTTACAGCTTTTACTGATCACAGTGGCTAACATAAAAAAACTGATCAGCAAACACAGGACCACGCACACTCTAATCTCTAACGCACTATGAACTATAGACCTAAATACGCATAGAATTCTCTGTAGAGCGCTTGTAGCAGGTTTTACTCCCGCTAAAACTAAGAGACAGTCTGTGGAAATAAATTCCGACCCACTCTCAGCGGGATCTTTGAGCTCCCTACCTTTGCCACCGCCAGATTCATAGTTGCGGAGATACAAGGCCTTCTTCTCAAAAAGAGGCTAACAAATAACCAATATGCAGATCTCATACAAAGGAATTGCCTGCAAGCACTTACACCGCCACGCCTCAGCAAGGCAAGTAGCCTAAGTGACAAGGCTCCAACAAGAGCTTTAATGCAGACGTCTGACAAAGACGAGCGCCCCATCGACCAACTATAGTCGCAGTTCCCCAGATTGCAAGATAATTGAAATACAATTGAAATAAAAATTATTTTTTTATTTATAATTTTAGCTATTTATGCATTACCGCATTTTAAGGAAATTAAGTACGTTTTTCTGCAGAATCGGAACATCTTGACGATCGAGGGGTTGAAAATGATAGAATGACCCTGGAAATCCTATTGATCTACCAGTATTGAACACCCCAGGGTACACCTTCGACAATAGCAAATAAAAATCAACGTTAGATTTGACGTTTGCGTCAGAGGGATTAACCATCAAATAACCGACTGGAGGAACCACAAGGAGCAAGACACCCCACCCCATCACCTCTACATAACCTTTCCATCAATTTAACTACCTCGTAGCCCTTTCTCCCTATACAACGCTTTCCCTGGCTAAATTATACCCGCCTACAGAAGGCAATTAAAAGGAAATCTACCTCATCTCATCGAATGCTCTGCACTACTAGAGGACGCCCGCCGGGAATCCAGCTCCCGCCCATATTCTAAAATAGCCAAATCGCCACACATGCCCCTGGTGGAATAGCCAAAGATTGTCTGACCTCATAGATGTCAGAAACAGGTTTAATACGCTTTCGTGACACGTCATAATCAAAGTACTTTTAAACAAAGGCGTGATCTATCTAAATTTACACCTAGAAGGTAGCCCAGTAACACCCACGCCCATGGTCAAGTTCCCAGACGTGATCCTGGATAGGGCTCTCACAGGAACACGCTTTATGTATGCTATGCAGCAAAATGTAGCCAAAGTCTTAGCAGAGTCAAGAAAAATCCTCCCGCGACAACCGACTCTCGGCGCCGTTTCTTAGCATCAATAACAGCATAGATAACATCATGTTATATGCCGCACTTTTGTGGAAGCGCACGATTACCAAAGCTACAACACGCCGCCTTCTCAACAAGACCCAAAAACCCAAGATGCTCAGCATAGCACGGGCAAGTCGCATGTTTTCATAGCAGCCTTACAAGTCCGATCTACACTAATTTCCTGGGACCTAAGAGTTAAAGAGCCAGCATCGAAAGCCCCTTAATGTTCGAACGGAGGGAGTACACATCAACAGAACGAGCAAATTAAGCCAACAATGGGAAGCAATCAAGCCGGGCGATCTGGAATACTGGACAAATTCAATACTACCTTTCTCAAAAATATAATACATCCTTAAACGTGGCTCGCTTACCTATCCACTCATGCAACTGATAACGAACCCCGGTGGCTGCTTTTCGCAATACCTTCACTGCATTAGTAAAACTGACTCCCCCGTATGCCGAGGAGAGCCTTATGATCTAAGGCACTCCTACGAAAGCTGTGCCTTTTTCAACACTGAGCGGGAGCTACTGTCTAGGATTCTAAGACTGGGAACCCTCTCACACGCAAGTCTCATGCAGAAGCGCTCCTTAAGGATCATGTTTTCTGAATTATGGTAAGAAGATTCGCAAAATTTGTCTCTGAGGTGAGAATACCCGTCGCACAAAAATCAAGCAGCCTAAATGGCACGAAAAAGTGGTTAGGTAAAGTAATATCAAAAGACGGTACTGTGCTTTGCTTTTAGTACCTTTTACCAGTTAATCTATATTTTAAAAAGTTGCAAGAACATTCCGTCGTCACTTGTTCTGCTGCCTATTTCCCTTCTTTCTTTTCTCCTTCATAAACGTTGAGGGGAAAAGACGCGAGCCTTCCGTTTCCGTCTAACTCTAACGCGGTACAAAACCATGGCACAAATAAAAACGAATACTGTAGATTAGTCTCAATACCATGATCTAGATGCAGATACGAGGTGCATACTCGCATACTATGTACTACTATGTAGTCGAGCATAGATAGATACATAGATGCATCGGTAAGCATACAGACGGGACGGACTGGACCGATGGGGTGGACCAAGAAGGCAGCTCGATGACGTTAACCAGATCATGCGTGCCACACTGTATTACACGACACGATCCTGTCGCCTCGTTTGTGGTGACAGTTGGTTAACCGGCCGTCCATCAGGGTTCATCTCTCGATGTCATCTTTGTCAACACCCATATGTCGTTGTGTTGTGGTTGTTGTTGTTGTTGCTCTTGTCAATGTTTCTGTCGTCTGCTGTCGACATTGTTGTTGTTGTCGTCGTCGTCGACGCTTCTGTTGCTGTCGATGCTGTTATCGTGTTGTTGTTGTTGCTGATGTCTACGTTTTTGTTGCGCGTCAAAGTTGTTGTTATTGCTGTCGTTAGGATACCCTTCTTTCAAGGCGGTACTCGATAGAGCAAAAAACTGCTATGACCATGGTCAAAGAGAACCGTTCCGTTGGCTGGATGCTATTGTCGCTACTGCAGATTGTCTTACGTGGCGATCGCAGATAGGATAGAGGAGATAGAGGAACTGCCCCTGATGGAAATTGTGGACATTAGGATCAGCATAACCGACCTATTATTGTCTGCCTTTGTGGCTTTCGCCCCGTCCTGGGCAAGTGTAATCAAACGAATGTAGTGCGATGCCGAAGACGAGGCCTAAGGCAGACACATTTTTCCACCCGTGGCTGAAGCCTGTCACCCTCCACTACTATGTGGCAAAGAATTGGCCATCAGGCGTTTGTTGTCCCTTAGTCCAGGAAAGGTTAGTCAGCGGGAATATCCAAGGTCGAAGACAAAATAGACTGACCCGGACCGGAGACTAGTCAGATATACCGGTTGGCGACTCGAGGGAAAGGAACTCATCTCCTCTATGTAACTCAGAACCTTACGAGGCATGGCCATTTTGAGTCATACATTTACCAAAGTGAGAGGGCCGCCAACGTCACGTGAGACTGTCGCAGCAGGCTCACTGCAGAACACTACTGTTGGTCTTACTGGGATAACGGCCTTCCGATTGTTTGACACGATGCGCAAGCAGTATTCGGTCAGAGGAAGAATACGGATGTATGATTAATTCCTAGCGAGTTGGAGCCGCGCATAGCCAGACCATAAGTAGAAGCATGCGAAGTGAGGGAAGTCGCCTGTCCGTTCGGCACCAGACGAGAACGATTATTCAGCACGTACATTGTTGTTCAGGACTACATTAGAAGGATGAAGAGGAGAAGAGCGAAAATGAGGACAAATAGCACCGATGTCCGGGCGTCGAATGCGTATCGAGCCCGAATTAGATGGCCCGAATCAAACATTGATTCGGCTATAGCGGCAGCAACGAATGTAGCCATTGCTGAGCTGCGAAGCTACTTTTTTTTGTTTTCTGTTCGTATACCTAATTATCTCTCTGTAAAGCTGGTTGCGATGGCAACATCATCAACAATAACGACGACGACGACGACGACGACAACAACAACAACAACGACAACAACAACAACAACAACAAAAACAAAAACAACAACAATAACAACAACAACTACGACAACAACAAAAAGAACAGCAATAACGACTAAGGCAACAATGACAGTAACAAGGGCAACGACGCCGAACAATAGTCGCGGCCATCCTCGCCCCTACCATGCTATTGTTGTTGCTGCTGCTGCTGATGGTGTTCGAGACGGCGAAACGAACAAACCGGTTGGCCGGTGGCCTAGCGCAGCCGTCAACAGGTCGAGAGCCCAGGCAGGCAGGCCACCAAAGGCCCGAACGCCGCCGAAAGGCCGACCGCATTAGACACGTCTCGTGGCCTCTCTGTGTCTCTAGGGCTGGCTCCTCTATTTGTTTTCTTTTTCTTCCCCTTTGTCTCATCCTTTTATCGCGGCCAGTTTATCTATCTTTTGTGCCTCTCTATCTCCAGCTCCTTCTTTGTTGTTCCTATCTCATCCTCTCTCTCTCTCTCTCTCTCTATGCACCTCGGTCGTTTTGAGGTGTGTATCTGCCGTGTCCGACCAGTCATTATGAGGATGCGGCGACCTCAGCCGCTCTCTCTCTCTCGAGAGAGAGAGAGAGATGACTAGGTCACTCAGCGGGCGGTGACCATCTAAACTAACAACTGCTCTCTAACCAACAACTAACCGCTAATCTGACAGCTAATCGAACAGCAATTCGATAAGATCGATTAGCATACAGACGACGGCACAGGTACGTACGACGGACACACGTTCATAGCTCGCCATACATACCACGTACGCAAGTGTGGTACGATATAGATCATTTAATCCTGAATATAAATATATGTATATATATATATATATATATATATATATATATATATATATATATATATATATATATAGGGTTTGTTTTAATCATAGTAGATAATTGAGAGAATCGTAAGATTCGTTAAAGTGTGCATATTCTACTATGGAAAGAGTTTTTAAATACTGCTGATTGAGTTTACGGGTTCAGAAAAAAAAGTTGAGCTTCGTCCAAACAATATTTATATAGATATTACAATCAAGTACATCACAAGAGGATATGCGCTTTCACCTTCCTCGGACTTTAATTGCTGGTACACCAGATTTGCTGGTCTCCAAGCAAATTAATTCGGCAGGGACAGTTCATTATGTTTCGGTGTTCAACAGGGTGACCCCCGTGGCCCGCTTTGTTTTGCGTCGCTATCTGCGACCTTCAAACGCGCCTTTCTTCCGAACATTGACCGTGGTTCCTAGACGACAGCACTCTTGTCGACAACGCCCTGGCGGTTCAGAGAGGCACTGCCTACGTAAAGGAGTTCCAGGCTATTTTAAGACACATAGGAAGAGGACCCTCCATCGCGGCCTCGTACTTCAAGTGGTGCACAATCTTCTGTTAGCTGTCAGGTTGATTCCTGATCACGAATTCTAGAGTCGCCAATTCTCGACAGTTCCGTTGTAATGTCTTTAGTTAAAAAACGTTCACATACCTGCTACGGGCGAGTTGGTCAACTCCGAGACTAGTGTACCTTGTGATTTTATGCTAAACCAGAGTTGCTTCAATCGTTGCAACGAAACCTTGGGAAGTACGCTAGTTTTAGAAGCCTTAAGCTAAACGTATCCCAGAAGCCCTAAGCTAAACATATATTAAACGTTTATCTTAAGGCTTCTTTTCTAACGTCCGCGGAGAAAATGGGAATTCGCATGGGTTGGAAAATTTAAATTTCTGCCATTCTCAGTTTTTTCAAATACACCGAGATGTTGGCGTCAGGGATCACAGCACTGGATGTTTACACAAGCCTAATCGCGTAAATTAAACAAGCGTGCTGCTACTACGAAAATAAGCCGGGTCAAGTGTCTGAGAATGCATTTCACAATTGGAGAAAATAACGAAAAGAGAGCAGGAGAATTTTCGAAAATGATAGAGTAGTAGTAGTTTTATTAACCAATGATTGGTTTACGAATATACATCATAGACATCGCATTTCCAGAGTTGAGACAGCGGAATTGCTCTTTCACAACGCTGAAGGTGATATAGATCACACGGGCAGCCACAAAGTTTACATATACACTCCGGCGAGATCTCATAAAACTTTTCGCGTGCACAGATCTTCAGATGGAAGCCGTGGACAGCATATCTGGTGATTAGATGACGGCTCATAACTGCAGGCTCTTCACAAATCCGACGTTGCTCTCGTTTCATAAAATCGTGGGTCGATGTCGGCTATTTTATTTTCCTAATCTAAGACCTTTTCTCTAAAAACCATCGTCTTCGGCAGGTTTTATACGAATAACGGCGACGATGCCAGTAAGTACACTAACCTATTCGGGCTAGTGCGGTGGACGTTCAATGTGTAGGCCTTTTCGGACTCTTTCTTCAACATGCCTGGAGAAGCTTGTGCCACGTGAAGAAAACACGTGGAATTTCATCGCTTTTGTCTTGCTCGCATTGATGTCCAGTTTGTTCCGGTTTACATAGCCCTGTAGAATTACAAGCGACTGCTGCAAGTGAAAACGACTTTGGGAGAACAATACTAAATCATCGGCATACATAAGCGTTTCCACTTGTGAATGCCGACTATGTATTTCTGCCGGGAAATCGCTTACAAACATTAAGAACAACAGAGCACTCAGGTTATCACCCTGAGCAACACCGGTGGTCTAAGTGATCGGCGCGTGTTCAGCAACCCCATTGTCTATTATTACCAGTCCCTCTTGCAAGATGCTTCTTAGAAGCTCTAGCATGCTCAGTGGGACTCCACTGCGTGCCAGCTTGTCAAGGATGACCGTTCGCGAGACCGTATCAAAGGCTGCCTTGAAGTCCACCAACACGGCGAATAGATAATTTCCCCTGACACGAAGTGTACGATTCACCGAATTTAGAAGCACGGCGCACGCAGTCATTGTTGATCTGCCTTTTCTGAATCCGTGTTGCTGCTCAAGAAGTGCCCTGGTAGTTTCGACTAAGGACGGATTAAGATGGCCGACAGAAGCTTATATATTACGTTTTTTTTCGTTATTCCTCGGTAGGATGATGGAGCCAGCGGGTCTCCCTTTTTCTTAGCAATGATACTAAGAAGACTGGTCCTCCAGTAATACGGAAATTGGGATGTTCTAAGCACTTCACTGAAAAGAGCAGTGAAACACGGCGCTAACAACGTGGCCTGCCGATTCAAAGCAGCTGCGCAGATTACCATTAGAAGATCATTAACAGAGCTTGAAGGCAAGAAGGTGCTATAGAGAAATCACGTGCAGACAAAGACGTACACCCTATTTACGACGTATCCTATCATCGTACCTAAAAAGCCGAGGATCTACCTACGAATGCGTGGCCTACAAAAATCATAGACCCCAGGGGCCCGTGTAGGTGCCAGCCCTATAGCATATAATCTACGATTGAGTATTTAGAGTGCCACATCTTCCCGAGTCTATTCTGTCACTTATTTAGACGACGTTACACTGATCGTTACGGCCCGTGACGAGGATCTACTCGAGCGAACAGAAAACAGAGCCGTGGCGGATATCCGACAACGCCTTGACGCGATGGCTTTGAATTGACTCCACAATAAATAAAAGCAGTTATTTTAAACGGCCTATAACACTATCCGCAGAATCTAAATTTACGCCTCGAAGAGCACTGAATAGCATCCACACACGTGGTTAAATACTGGGCTTGATTCTAGATACGACTATTGCAGGAACACCTCATGTGCGCCATTTAGAGAAAACCTGCCAGAGCCTTTACGTAACTATTATCCACCGTCTGCCCTAATAACGACGCCCGGTGGGCAGTAGACCTTCCACCTCGTAATTTTGCTAAAAAGTCCTCCTTTATTTGAAAATTAATCGAATGTTATGTTACACATATAGCGCATGATTAGCAAATACAATGTGTCCAGCGGGCATGCATAATGACTACTACATACACGATGATGTATAATAGTGTATATTGACTACAATAAAAGAGCCCATTGCCTGGCCTAGATAAGGCCTCGTTTTCATCTAGACCAGGCGAAAGCCACTTCAACAGTGTGCCCCGAACGGAAGCAGCATTTCCACGTTGCATGTCATGATTATTCAGACGTTGGTTTAAGCAGGAAGACGATCTGCTATTACCGGATGACAGTTTAAGCAAAGTACTGACCTTAGATTGGCGGCCTATCGTTTGAACGCCAGCAGCACCCAATGTTTTGTAAGGAAGACGGCAAAAGTCGTAGGGGTACCCGATTGGTGATTATTTTCTTAGCTCAATAGTCTCCGCAAGGTGGGCTGCGTAGCCAGCATCAGAGGCGCCGCCGCCGACCATAAAAAGATCAAGGGAGTCGGTGACTGTTGCATCTTAAACCTCGATCAAGGGGTGTACGTAAGTGGACGCTTGCCGTCTTCGGCGCATATGTCGGGCGGTTCTGAAATACGTGGAGAGTCCTAAGGACTCTGCTGAAAGCATCATTAATAGCGGCATGTCTAGGGCGCCTTTCTGCACTGATGATAAACGGTAGACCATGACGTCCCAGTTTGTCGACAGGGTAACCATATTAACACCGATGATGCCTGGCTAGGTTTGCTTCTAGTCGTAGGCCCATTGCTGTGCGAATCGTCTCGTCATGAAGAAGTGGCATCATCGTGTGAGTGATTGCATTTGCACAATCAGTGTGAGCTCAGTGTGGGCGCCTGACTGCACGAGCTTCTCAGTGTGGGCACTTGGATGCGCGCGTAATAAGACGCCTGGATCCTTTGCGGAAAGTCGTTGCGGCAAGCTCTGGTCATGTCATCGGGAACTTCGTTGAGGACACATCGTGCAAAATGGGGGCTCCAGTCATGTTGGGATAGTATGTTATCAAGCATACCACTGTCTATCGAGCCGCATATATATATATATATATATATATATATATATATATATATATATATATATATATAAACCTAGCTAAATGGCTTAGTGGCAGAGCCTTTGCCTTGCATTCGGGAGGACTGGGTTCGAGACCCAGACCGGCCACTCTTAAATTGGCTTGCATGGTTTCCAATTTAGACAAGGTAAATGCCGGAGTGGATTAAAATTAGCCATGACATGAATAAACCGTACACTGTCAATTACCTTACGAAAAATCTTTTTAAAAAAACTTATCGTCTTAACTTTGCAAGGAACCTTGAGGATATACCGCTCACACCGGGTCCATAAGAGCGGGGGCTACCATCAAGCAAGGACACGGACAGCTGATTCTTAACCTCACGTGACACCTTTTCACCACCATTTTTATTAAGGCGAGCACTGCCGAGTGTGCAAACGTATTGTAAATGATTAATAAATCATCACAATATTTTCTATATATGTTCAATTAGTACTGTTCTGAGAACGTGAACGATCTCCTGTGAGCTCATTCAAGCGCTTAACCAAATCTTGAAAAAAGTCCGCTTTCTTACTTATGGGTCCTAGTGTCTCCATTGCAATAGATATGAAAATGTATATCCGAGCCAGTTCAGAGTATTTACTCCATCTCACGATTCCCGCTACCTATGCTGATCCGACTCACCTGCGATTTAAGTGGCGTACAGCCTTAGTCGTGCATGGGACCTTCAGGTCTCAAGGTAAGCATTTTTTATATGTCCGTATTAAAAAACACCCCTGATGGCACGGTGTACTTTAGTTGTCTTGTCCTTCAGGTCCGACCGCGTATATATATATATATATATATATATATATACACACATACATTGCTTTATTATTCGCTTAGCATGCATACCTAAATACACATGTCACCCCTTTTTTTATCAGAGGCGCTCAGAGCAGCAGTATATATCTACGCATCCATATAATCAATGTATCCTCCAATAACAGTGAGTATTTGCCTTTCACACTTATCAAAGCTAGGGCCTCCGACAGGTCTATATCTCTGCTCCCCTCAAGGCTGTGCACTCTTTTACAATATGTTCGATTGACTCATGTCCTAGCCCACAAGCTTTATATTCTGTACTTTGCCCCTCCCTATATTTATCTCATTGCACCCTTGTATCCAACATCCCTGCCCTGGCATCTGCCACTAGCCCACTCGTTATTGAATTATCGCATACCCAATCTACCCCGATTTTCCCGCTTTTTCTGACCCTATATACCTGCCAAGCTCGATCTAGGACCCATCACTTTTTTCCATTGGCCTGTATATGACTTGTTTATTCTCAATTTCACCATTTTCTCTGATACCCTCGCTCTTTTCCGTTACTGACTATTGGACCAATCTCCCTAGCTGCGAACTCTATTCTGCGATCCCACTTTGTTTTAAGTCTTAGTGCCGTCTTCACCAGCTGCATCTGTTTAACTCATCTTTTATTTGTGACATTTTTAATGCTTATACTAAATCTTAGCTTACTTTGTACTTCCCTTAGTATACATTTTGACATATCCCCTTCCCCTCAAGGAACTCCCTGGCGGAATTAAAACAGCAACCTAATGCGAAACTCATCACTTCTTCTTGTATTGTTTCTAACTTCTTTTCCAACCTTGCGCTGTGAACCAGGGAGGCATTAGCAAAGATCTTCTTATATATATATGTCCTTCCATATATTCTTTGTTACTATATATTTATTAAACCCCCAGGGGTCCTTATACCTTACTGCATTTCTTCCTCTTTCAGCCTTCTCCCTCCGTAATATCTCTTCTTCCTCTAAATAGTCATCCACTGTAGTCATTACCACCACAAGATACTGTACTGATTTTTATAGTCAAATTCCTTCGCCTGTAATACAAGCTTCCATTTCCCGTAACCCCATTAAATACAAAATTGCGCTCTTTTTATCAATAAATGCCATGTTCAATTTTTCCGCTGCCTCCCCACATGCATTCAACATTTGTTGAACTTTGCTATTGCCCCGCCCTATATATATATATATATACATATATAGAAAATATTGTGATTATTTTTAATCAATTACAATACGTTTGCAAACTCGGCAGTGCTCGCCTTTAGATAATATATATATATATATATATATATATATATATATATATATATATATATATATAGCTAAACCAATGTGCCTAGTAAGCGTACAATGTGACTATCATGTGTCCGTTTCGATGAAGCCAGGCCGGCACCACTTTAGAAGTGTAGCCTGAACGAAGACAGGCTTACCACGTTGTATATCAAGTATATATATATATGTACACGAACATGTATATATGTATACATTACTTGTTTTGTTGGAACACTGAATTATTCAATTCAATTCAGCTTAACTTCACCATAAAATTGGTAGACAGTTGATTCAATTTTCACAAGGTGTCACAATGCGACTTTTTGGTCTTACAATATGTATTTAACTTTGGATGATAAAAACGCTCCGCAAATTTCTGGGCACGCATGCATATGATAGCGCCCAATATCAAACTCTCCGCAAAGCTACAAACACATTCTTCAATATTAAAACAGCTTGGCTTCATGCATATGTAATGGTTGTACCCGTGCCAGGTTATTCGGCAGATTAGCGAGCGGTTCCTTTGTATGGCTCCTTTCCATCTACGTGAGCAAAAGGCCGGGTTATCAGTATAATTCTCAGCTACAAATTTTAAATTTCTGTTTTCTCTGTAGGCTCGATATGAATCTAGAATATGCGGTGTGAATGGTGTGTTACTAAGTGCTAGTTCTTCAATAAGTGTTCTCTCTCCGCACATCTCTAAGGCAAGTGTTGCCGACGCGCACTTTGGAAGCCGCAAAACACGCTTAACATATCTGGCCTTTAGCTTGTCTAGACTTTTAAATGGCTGAAGGTCAGGTGTGGTGCAATTGTAGAAATGCAGTATGTTGCTACAGGGAGTACTTTGATTTTAAAGCAATTTATTGCTGTTTTTACGTCCACATCGTGCATATTGCCTAACAAAAACATTGCAGACGTAGCTTTTGCTTGAATCTCCTCGATATGTCTGCTAAAAGAGAGCCCGGGGGTTAGTGTGACGCCTAGATACGAGAGGTGGCTAACTTATTTGAGTGTTTGACCATATACTGACAAATCATGATCCCTGGCCGCGTATGACCCTCCTCTGCTTAAGCGTAAGACCTGTGACTTTTCCGCGTTAATTTTGAGCTTGTTTTCTTCGCACCACTTCGCAGTTTCGTTGAGATAAAACTGAATATGGTTACGAGATTTTGCTAAAATGACTAGGTCGTCAGCATAAAATGCAAAATGGGCTTTAAGATTACGCAGTAAGTCCGCGAGTCCAGTCACGTACAAAATAAAAAGAAATGAGCTAGCTGAGTCCCCCTGGGCTACCCCGATGGTTTGTGTTACAGGCGTTTGTACATAGTGGTCGCCGTTTTTCACCCAAATTATATTGTGCGCTAATATATTATGAACGAGATTAAAAAAGGGGCCTGTTATGTTAAACGTTTGCGAAACGTGTCTAATAAACGGTCCCTTGGCAGGCAATCGAAAGCAGTTTGAAAATCTATAAACGCAGCGTATGTCATTTTCTTGTTAGAGAGGCGTTGTGATACATTGTTTAAAACAAACTCAACTGCATCTGACGTCGATCGCCTCTTTAAAAAACCGTATTGCTCTGCCGGAATTTTGTCTTCTACGCACGGGCACAATCGATTAACGATGAGCGACGTTAATATCTTGTAAAGGACGCTTGTAAATGCTATGCCCCTGTAATTCTTTGGGTCAGTTGCATCTCCCTTTCGCTTAAATATAGGCTGTAGATAGCTTTTCCGCCTCTCATCGGGAATTTTGCCGTGCCGAACACATTCATTGTATAGTTTGCAGCATAACACTGAATTATAAGACATGCTGATTTCTTGTAACTTCCAACGATATGGTAACTAAACTAAATGATGAATATTAATTAATTATATTTATTATGATTATTATTATTATTATTATTATTATTATTATTATTATTATTATTATTATTATTTTTTATTATTATTATCATCATTTATTATTATTTACTTAATACAATTGTGAGGTATGAACGTTTATATCATGTTTATCCTGCTCTGTTCGCTTTCTGTCAGTTCATGGCGCCTATAATGGAAGCCACGTTTCCTCTACACACGGCCAAAGACATCATCTGTCTCAAAAACATGGCCTCGCGTCGATCGCCCGTGACGTCTTCGATTCGTTTTCCGATGTCTTGCAGGAGTTTTGCTGTACCTGTGCTGATGGGGCCGAGTGTCTCTAATGTAATGGGTGCAAAGTGGTAGCTTCTAGATAGTTCTAGATACTTCCTCCGTTTTTCAGAATCCGCACGTTCTGCTACGCATCCCGATTCGACTGCGCTGTGGCGTAAATATGATAACGCCGCCGTGCATGAAACCGTTACATCCCATACAAGGCATTTTCCGTGCGACCACAGCGGGATGGTGACCCCGTCAGGTCGCAACTCACTGCTGCCATTAAGACCTACTGGTTCGGGCGTAGATGGTATCCCTGCCCTTCTAAGAGCTCTTCTCACTATGGCGTTAAGTTCAGCGTGCCTTGTAAGTCTGCCGGGGCTTTTTAGACAGCTTAACGGGTGTAGACCGTCCAAGTCAACCGGTTGGCCGCATGAGAGGCACGTGAAGGGCTGGCAGACGGGGGCGCCTATCCTAAGAGCTGACACCATGCGGAAGGGGTTTGGATCCAGCATGGTGCCAAGCTGACGGGAGGGCAGCGCTTGAAGCCAGCCCCCGCTGAAATAATGTTAAGCCGCTAGAAAGACGGCACGCTCTCTTGCTGATGTAAGGTTATTTATTATATCTCGCGCGGACTTCTTAGTTTTGTACGCGTCAAGAAGTTGTTGACTCACGTGCTCTCTCAGAGGGCCAGGATCGAGTTGACTCCTGATTGTAGCGTCTGCCACAGCGGTTGCCTTTTTCAGTTCAATCTTTGTTTCCTCACAAAGAAGTGATTCTGCCAAAGAGCCAAATTGATTCAGGGATGCAGTATAGCACACTGCAGCAAGATCCGTAGCTCTTTTTATTCCAAGGCCTCCGTTGTCGATGGGGAGGCTAGCTCTCTCCCACATGGATCCTTCTAAGTTAATGTTAAGTACCTCGCTTATAATGCTTCTGGTGGTCTCGTCATAGGATGCAAGACCCTCCATGTATTTCAAGGTCTGACATGTTCGTAGCATGTAGACAAATCTTGGTGAGCCAAGACTGTGTCTCCATAGACACAGAGCCACCTGCGGGTGCGTGCTGGTCAGCCGTGGACGAATTTTTACCAGGGTCTCTCGTTTAGCATCGAGAGCGCGTGGGATTCCTTCGGCCATTACGGGAGAACCTAGAACATCTAGGTTACCCTGAGTTACACAAGATATCCCAGGAAGTGCTTCCATGATTTCTTGTATAGCTTGCGCCTGATCTTGAAGGGTGCCTCCGACAGCTAAAACCTCGCATTTGGCTGCATTAAGAGTCAGTCCTCCTGGTTCCTCAAAGTTCAGTATAGTTTGCAGATCTCTCGCCACGACATTTGCGGGACCTCCCAAGACAGCGTCGTCTAGGTACCAGACATTGAAAGGGCTCTGTAGGCTTGACACCAGATCCGAAATGCCGAGGCAGAACAGAGCTGGTCCCAATGGGTCTCCCTGCTGAATGCCAGTTTGTGACTCTATGGTTATATCTGCGTTCCAAGCGAGGATTGAGAAATCTTTATAACTCTGCCATATCATCGGATAGAGTCGTGGGGCTTTTCTCTTTACTTCGTCGAAAATTCTGTTTCTTCTTATTGTGTTAAATGCGTTTTGGAAGTCTAGTTTAACTAGTACTTTTGTCGGTATTATTATTATTACTATTAGTATACAAGTCGGTTTGTAACGTTTGTTTACAAGACATTCCAGTTACCTAGTTATTGACTGTACTGTCCAAATATTTAGATAAAAATTACAGCACTAAAAGATTGACAAAAAAAGATTATTATTATGATTAAATAATCGTTTTTAGAATATATGATCATGAGAACACTCAAACTAACAATGCATATAAAGTACTTGAGGGAGCAGCAAGCAAAATCTTCCTTTCTATCCCACATAATGTATGGAAATTAAGTCGACTATATTGACCTTACAAGGGCTTCTCACTTTGTAAAAAGAACCCGTGGGGTTCCTTCACACAAAACGGAAACGCCCAAAAGCATTTAAGCTATCCCGCGTCGTGTGAAGTACTTCAGGAAATACTTGCATGACAATCTAGATGGCTTTCCCTGACTCTTGTGAGTTGCCTTCTATGGCTAACATTTTTTATGAATTGCCTCATATGGCTAGAATATGACGCGTTTAATAACTGGATTCTCCTCTAGACATGTTGATCGCATGCGTCTCATCTTCTTCCATATTCTTAGGGCAGCGATGACAATATGCGAAAATATAATTAATGGTCTGTTTTATTATCTTCTGTGGGTTCTGTGTTTTTGTTTCAACAGTTGGTCTTTTAAGCACAATAGGCGGAGAGAGATTGCAAAACATCCTTTTGCGATCTGTGTGCATTGTTATCTTTGGATGCGTGGGCTCCTCCGGGCAAATAACAAACCACGCAATCAGGCTTTTTTTGGGATTCCCACATCTTGTGTCTGGGACAATCAGTTCCTACAGGCGGGGTCATTTTGTTTTTGCCACTCTGAGGCTCTGTGTCTTTGTATATGATATCGTAAGCACTGCAGCGGGGACCCTACGCACAATGTGACCTTAACTATCGCATCTCTAAAAGAGGCATAGCGTTTCCTCTGTGCCGCGGTAGCACAAATTAAACCAATTTTACCGCGTGAATGCCATTATATTTAACGCAACCTACAATATTATCCTCGATGAACTGAGAGTTAACTACATTGATACAAACTCAGAGTCAACTCTGGAAATGCGATGTCTATGATGTATATTCGTAAACCAATCATTGGTTAATAAAACTACTACTACAAACTCAGAGTGCAGATGTATCTGGACATTATAGTTGTATACTCACACTGCAAACATTAGCCAGTCTTTTCATTAGCGTCTGGTCTAGCGCTTTTAGACAAATTTCCTTGCGTCGCAGTTTAAACGTCAGTACCCGGAAACGAGTAACTCCAAAACACTATGATATCTTATTGTTTCGGGATTACCTAATTACCTGATTACTTCGGGATTAGTTACAGCTATATAGGTTATAGTTAACAATAGGACCTCCGCACAAGTAGCCTTTCCGAATAACGTAAGCGCAGCCTCCTTGGCCAGTTTCGTTGCGGCGGCCGTTTTCACTGCCTTCTCTTGCCGAGTTGGAACTTGGCTCAATCTCCCGTTATCTCCCGTAGCGTCAATTGTTTGCCCCGTCCGGCTCGTCGTCACAGCTTGTTCTCTCCACAGTCGGGTCATCATCGCCCATTGCCTTTTCCATCATCTTTGATGGCCTGGCTTTTCGGCGTCGGTGTTCTCTACTGCTAGCGTTGGCTTTAATGACGTTGTCGACCTGTGGTACTTAGGAGTGCACCGGCCATTCTCCTCACCTGTTTGTCTGCCGGCATTGCAGCATAACAGAGGTGACGATGACACGTGGGATAACGCGTGGGATGACGCGACGCTGTATAATCCGTACCGATTAAATGGGTAACAGGCGACCCATGGCAAGTCGTCTATGGGGACACTGGGCGCGTGTCGCTGGTTTCCAAGCAGGCAACAGGAGATAATGCACATTGAAACCATGATTTATCTGTGGTGCGGACAGCCTCCCCCATTATAATTGTGTTCCTCGCGATCCACTCTTTTACCTTTCGAAGACGTCTCCACAACGATTTCTGCAATTCACATACCTGGTTGCGATCATTGGGTCTAAGGGAGCCATGTGTACAATCCACACCGATCGCAACAATTTATTTTAAAAAAAATAACATAAAATCACGTTTTTTTGACACGTCGATTCAAACGCGATTATTTCCGGCGGCAACCGCGAGCAGACATATTATTATTATTATCCGCGACCCATTCGGCGCAGTGGCAATATGACGTAGGTTCGACACATATAATACGACCTTCGTGCAGGATACAGTGGTATCACATGCTTCTCCCCGTAAGACTATCGAGGTATAGTTGTCCAGCCAGGCCTAAACTCAGCCCGAGAAGATCGAGCTGGTATAGTCATGAGCTGACAGTTTAATTTTTCCGAAAGTACGCTTGGTATTTTTATTAATGGCATTAATACTCTAATTATGGCAGTTGGCCTGGAATCGTCAGACGTCCGGGAAAGAGACATTCTGATGTATACATTGCGTTAAAATGTGCCCAAGATAATATATATATATATATATATATATATACACAACTCAACGTATTTTTTTTTCTCAATAGAGCAAAGAGTGGAAATCACTTCTTTTGGAGTGAGAGCAAAGTTATCAAAAGTGGTGTATCAAGTTTTTTATCCTGACATATCTTTACTTATTGTACAATTGCGAGAGCCTCAGTCATCCTACCGACAAACAAATCATACCGTGTTGGGAGAAAAACTTTGCATTCTTCGTTAGCTTAATGCAGAGCAAATGTTGTATTGAATATAATTTTCAAGAAATAAAATTCGTTGCAACTTTTATATGCTGGCTTTCACGCTCAAATGCCCATTTTCAGAAGTAATTTCCGCACCTTTGTCCCATTAGAAAGAAATTATTAAATCGCCGAGGTGTTCTAAAAGAACCCAAAGTTTGTAGGACGAATTCTGGAAGACCCTGTATACAGATAAATACTTAAGCTTTTTTTTATGTAATTGCAATATGTGAATGCCTACTAGGTCCACATTGTTCACTAACGCATGGCGTACCCCTACAAGAAGCGCCTGCTGTAAAATTGTACCTATCGTGGATCTCTTATGATTTCTTGAATGTATTTAGAAAAATCTTTGTGGAACAAGTCGATTCCCCTTACTGATGGGTCCTAAAGTCGGCAGTGTGACAGGTACAAACATGTATCTTTTAGCCAGTTCAAAATAGTTTTTCCAAAATACGCTTCTGCATATATTCCATTACTCATCCTGGCCTGATTGACCTATAGTGTGAATGGGATACGGTCACCGTACGTGAGACCATCTATTTACCTTCGCAATTAATAATATTATTGTTATTTCACAGTTGTGCAGAAGAATTGTTTTAGGAAAAATGTTTTGAAACACTGTATATAACCTTTAACAAAAAAAGGATTTCTCCTAGAGGAGGATTTTATGCCAGCAAGTAGACAGACCTCCGTTCACGCCCAAGCGACTTCATGTCACACCAGCGACAGCAGTGATTTCGCGGTGGTTTCGTCATCGTCAAAGCCGCCCAGTCGTAAAAAAACACGAACTTCTACGATCAATAACAACGTCGGCCACTCGCTGGTTGTACTTATTACCTTGGTGATATATAGTGACCAAGGATGTACGAAGTCGATCCCGGTGGTAGCGTGATGGGTGCATTCCGCCTGCGCCTCGCGGCGACCGGAGGAGACACCAAGGTGTGCGGGTTCAAGCCCCACCGTTGCACATTTGTATTTATGGGGGTCCGTCTAGGAAGCAATGAGGCAAAAAGCAGTCCCGTTAACGTTAAATCTTGGCTGAGGGTCAGCCCGAAAACGTTACGGTGTGCTGATACCGTTGTTTTACATAATATGTTTACCAGCACGGCGAACCTCTAGCACATATGGAGCATCTGTAGACGTTTACGTGTGGTGACGCCGTTTCTCGGTTGCGTTGAGGGCTCAGTTATATTTATAGCTTTTTACTTTTGCTCTTTTTCTTTCTCTTCTCGATATATTTATATATATATATATATATATATATATATATATACGAGAGTACGCTCTTGAAGCTCGGCGTCACGAAGAGGAATTTTATGGAGATTACCGTCTTAACGTTGCAAGGGACCTTGAGGATATATAGCTCGCACCGAGTCCATACAAGCGGGGGCTACCATCAAGCAAGAACACGGACACCTGATTCTTAACCTCACGCGACACCATTTTACCACCATTTTTTTTTATTAAGGCGAGCACTGCCGAGTGTACAAACGTATTGTAAATGATTAATAAATCATCACAATATTTTCTATATATATATATATTTATATATATATAACATATCCCGCTTTTACCGTTTCCCCTTTTTCGTTTGCGCACAGCCGGCTGTGCAGTTGTCAGTTTGAGGCAGAGCTGCTTAGGGCAAATCTGCGGCCAGGCTACCCATCACCACTACCATTAGAGCATGTATGATGCATATACAGAAGCGTGTATACGCATAAAACTACTGTGTGGAGTCTGAGATTTTGGGCTGACACTCAGCCAAGATTTAACGTCCACGGAACTGTTTTTCACATTGCTTCATAGACGGACCCCCATAAATACAAATGTGCAACTGTGGGGCTCGAACCCGCGCACCTATGTGTCTCCTCCGATTGCGAGGCTCAAACTTAAGCCACCATGCCACCGGGCTTGACACTGTGTGCAGTCTACTGAGCAGTAACTTTGCGACTCAGGATGTGTGACATGGTCGCACCTGCTATTCGACCTACTGACCAGCAAGGTACTACAAGGTTCATCAATCGATGGGCTATTGTCTTGCCATTATCTGATCGTAATGTATCATTGTTCTGTTTCTGCCAGCGTCTTCGTTCGTCGTCGTCGTCGTTTTCGTTGCATTTCTCGTGTCAACATCATGTTCTTCATCATTCGAGCGAGCGAGCGTGTTTAGGTGGTGTATGTAGGTCCTGGACGTCCTGTCGTTGTCGCCTGGAGACGACAACCTGCTAAAGCGACCGCGGCGGCGAACGAACTCCGACTGATTCTGATAAATGATGACGAATGCCAGGACTACGAGCGGCGACCAGGAGATGGCCGAGACATTTAACACGATCGGTGAGCATCCGACGAGATGCTAGCCAACCCGATGCCACAGCCGCCGCCACCGCCAGTTCTAATGTCGTAGAGAGGGCCACAGTGAGTAGAGCGACCGTCCGAGACCCTCTGATCGGTGCGGGACAAGCCCAGACTCTACCGGCAACACGAACAGTCGTCGTCGTGTTGCGGCCATACAGG
Organism: Dermanyssus gallinae; assembly: GCA_003439945.1. Classification (NCBI taxonomy): domain Eukaryota; kingdom Metazoa; phylum Arthropoda; class Arachnida; order Mesostigmata; family Dermanyssidae; genus Dermanyssus; species Dermanyssus gallinae. Next base: position 281,095 of record QVRM01001699.1, read on the forward strand.
CAATGGTCTCGATTGTGGCTTTTGCAGGACAGTACCACGTCCTGGTGGTGGTACTATTCTGCCAAACCCTACTGCTGCTGCTGCTGCTGCGACACCCGTCGCTTAGATTGTCGTGCGGCAACGGTCCATCGCGGGGCGGGTATTTTTAAACGGGACGTGCTAGACTCTAGTCGGGCCGTCGTGTCTGGCTGGTAGCGGACGGCTGGGCCTTCAGTCAGTCTGTCGGCTGGGGCTGGTCGGTCTTGCGCTGACCAAGAGCTGCTGTTACTACTGTTACTGCTGTTGTAGTTGCCATTGCTAATGTAAACCCGAGGCAGCCGCGCCAATGGGTACACGCTTCGTGATTAGATCTGATAACGGTATCCGTCGCCTGCGCGTGAACAATCCAGCAGCCCCGCAGCCCGGCAATGACAACATTCCCACAACAGCCGAAGAGCAGCAGCCACACATCCATGGCGGACGGCCACGAACAAAGGAAGGGCAGATCCCTTTCATTAGGTGACATTCTTACCCCGCACAACGGCGCCGACGACATGCCAATACTATCAACAATAGCCACGCCATCGACAATACTCAACCATCAACAACAACCACACCATCAACAAAGGCCAACCATCAAAAGCAACCACATCATCATCAACAACAACAACAACAACAACAACAATAACAACAACAGCAGCAGCAGCAGCAGCAGCAATACAATCACCAATAAAAGCACTAACGCCGACGAACGTAAGTATTAGTTCAAGGGCGAGGGAAACGAGAAAATCGTTTTATTGATAACCTGCTGCCGCCAGTATTGACCAGCAGCTCGCCGGCCAAAGGACGCGCAATCGGGATTTAGGGGATTTTGCGGCGAAAAAAAACAGCAGCGGACGCAGCATTAGATTGAGCTAACGCCGACCGCGAAGAACACGGCGGCAACGGCAACAACAACAACAACCACGGCATTGTCAACGTTGAGTAAACCGGCAGAGTAGTAGTCCCTTTGCCCGCCAACTCGTGGCCGTGAAGAGGAAAGCCAACGCAGGCAGAGATACTTTTTGCGCAGGTTACGCAGCTAGTCTCTGGCCAGCTAGACAACGCCATGCGACGCGCCGCGAACGCACTTCTCTCACGCACCAGTCGTCGCCGGGCAGTTCCAAAGGTCATTCTTAATCATATGTTAATTAGCCAGATTCTCGTTTTGGCGTTGAGCATAGACGCGAAGACGCAGAGGACACAGTGGTAACGTTGTGTGCTATAATTGGCACCAAGATATATATATATATATATATATACATACATACATATACGTTAGCTTAGACAGGAAGTTTTAATCACTGGAATTTCTCAACTTTAAAATAAATCTAAAAAATGAAATGGTTTTGTTTAATGAAAAAAGTACTCTCCATTGTTAGCCACAACCGTCCGCCATCCGTGAATCAGACTATTCATCCCCGGCAAAGCACTCTGGTTTCTGCATCTTAAGGAAGGTCTCCACGTGTGCTTTACTGCTCTGGTGAAGTACTACGCTACTTCTGGTAAAGTAAATGTATTTTCTGTAGATAGAAAAAATGCCGCAGACATGTCCTAGCGGTGTATGCTTGTCGACAAGTTCTACATGCAGTCCGCCGGTGCAAAAACCAGCAAGTACGATGGATGCGCCAAACTTTGAGGAGGAGAGCAGTTTGCTAAATGCATGCCATTTTGTTGCGCTTACTCAAACAATGATATGCCTACCGGTTCAACTTTGACATGAAACCCTGAGCGCGAAGACGATTGACGATTTTGTGTGACACACCCCGAACTCCATGGCTAATTCGCGTACAGTCCTTTGGGGACTCTGCTCCAAAGTTTTACGCAAGCGGTCTTCATCGAGCGTAATAGTCCATCCAGAACGAAATCTATCTAGAAAACTTAAGTTGCCGGTTCGGAACTTGACAAAACTATTGAAGCACGAAATGCTGTTCTCGCTCTGTTTGCTTTGGAGAGTTTCCGCAGCAGTAAGGCCACTTTGAACTCATACGCAATTACCGCCCGTGACTGGAATTTTTCGTTGCTCTTTTCGACAGAACTCATGTAGCAAACACAAGGAATAACGGAAAAATAGAGGACTTCTCATATGCGATATATATATATATATACAGGTAGTTCAATAAGTTCTTAGAATGAGCTTTTTAGAATTCGAATTTTGGCGCGCTTCCACCGCTATTAGGAACTGCAACTTTTCGACTGCCAGCAGTCAAAATATTATGGTGATTGGCCGTTGCGATTTCGTTTGATCGCTTTTCCCGTGCAACGTATCGGCGTGATTTTCAAAAATAGAGAAAAAATAGTTTCGAGTGGTTATCAAGCATTTTATTTCAAAGGTTGGAATGCGACCCAAGTGAAAACTGAGTTAGACGAGGTGTACGGTGACTCTGCGCCATGTTTTGCCACTGTTTCCAACTGGATAATTGAGTTAAAAAGAGGTCGCAGGAGCACCGGGATGAACTACGTTCAAAACACCCAAAAACGGCAACTGATTAGGAAAACGTGGAAAAGGTGCGGAAAATCGTTGTCGCAGATAAGCGAGTGAACATTAGGGAGATAGCGGAGGCCTTGGGGATCAGTTTGGGTAGTGTGCATTTCATCCTGCACGAAAACTTGAAGATGAAAGAGCTCAGAGAAAAATGGCTGCCGCATTTGCTCAACCAAGGCCAAAAAAAAACGCGCCTGTTTTCGCTTCACAGCGAAATTTGACCAAGATGTCGAACAATCCGTCGGATTTTTGGCACAGATTCATGACCGTCGATGAAAGCTGGGTCCATCACTACACTCCCGAGACCCAAGAAGCATCTTGCCAATGGTGTGCACCTGATGAAGGACCTCCGAAGAGGGTGCGGACAACGGCATTGACCGGATAGGTGATGGCTACAGTTTTTTAAGACCAACGTAGAATAATGCTGGTCGACTACCTTGAGAGCGGTAAAACGATCACGGGAGAATATTAGGCAAGACTGTTAGACTGCCTTTAGCAAGAACTCATCGTGAAACGGCCCGCTTTGCAGAAGAAGGTTGTCCTGTTTCACCAGGACAATGCTCCTGCACACAAGTCCCGGCAAGCATCGGCAAAACTGGCCCAACTGAGGTTCGAACTTATTGAACAACCTTCCTATTCTCCAGACCTGGCCCCCTCTGATTATTTCCTCTTCGGACATTTGAAGAATAGTCTCGGTGGAAAGCGTTTTTCCAGCAGTGAAGAGGTTAAGGCTGCTGTCAATGCCTATTTTCAGTCTAAAGACGCGGAATTCTACTTAAGAGGTATAAAAGCTCTGAAATCTTGGTGGGAAAAGTGTATTGAGCATCTCGGGGAGTACATCGAATAAAATAAATTTAAAAACATGATTTGGAAAATTCTTGGTTTTCATTCTAAGAACTTATTGAACTACCTGTATATATATATATATATATATATATATATATATAAAGTGTATTTGTTTCTTTTAAAATAGCTTCCGCCCGCTGCAATGCTCTTGCGCCATTTCTTTAAATGTGTCTTTTCAAATCGAGTTGGGTTGCCTCTGCAAATGTATCTTTACCTCCTCTGTAGCCTCGCGCGCAGGTCCGGCGAATAAAGAGGTTGCGTAAAAATAGAAATCAAAATTTTCATCAAATACTCTGAAATCAGTAAGAAGATATGCGCCGGTGCGTTGCCGTGATGGAAGACTTACGAAATGTTTGCCCACAGTTGAGGCATTTTGCGTAGGACGTGCTTGCGCAATGTTCTTACAATTTTGCGGTAGTATTCAGGTGGCAAAAAGTTGTCGAAAACAGTCAACAGAACATTGGTGTTGGATCTGCTCTGTTCTTCAAAACACAACTAGAAGAACTGAGCTTTGATCTCGTTTACGTACCCATAACCCCATGACTCGTCTGCTGTGATCACTCTTTAAAGCAACTCGGGGTCTTCTGCTACCGCCTGAACTCGGGCATTTCCCGACAAGTGTTAATTTGCTGGAAATTTATCAATATTGAAATCAACTTTGCTGCCATTCTTCTAACGCAGAACATATTGGTCAAGGCTGCTGCAATTGGCCCATAACATAGATCCAATTCCTTCTCAGCTATCTTCCTGATAGTATTTCGATTTTTAAGTACAATATCACGAACTTCTCCAACGTTTTCTTCTGTTATTGACGTCGCAGGCTTTCCCGAACGGGAGTCACCTCTCACATTTCGATGGTACCACCTATACACGGTGTTTCGGAACACTGCTTGCTCACCTTAAACAGAAATTCTGCGTAGCTGATCAATGGCGCTTCTAAGAAAGACCTTGCTGGTTTCGGTTCAAGTCTTAAATGTCAAACTACTACAAGATCAAACTACTAGAGATTCACCCTCGTACATTAATAACAAACATAAATAATACAATCGCTTACATCTCGAAAAAATCAAACTTTTTAACTTCGCCGTTGACAAAATTATGAGACAGTAGGTCAGTCCTGCTGCTTCCGATTTGACCTACATACAGTGCCCGTGTCTATTTGCACATCTCAGATCAAAGTATTCCATCTACTGAAGCAACAACTTTTCTTTTTCGTTAGTAGGCTCACTTATCAACTCAACCAATGGTTGGACGAGCCAAAATTTGGGGGATATATATATATATGCATATATATATATATATATATATATATATGCATATATATATATGTATACGCTGCGTCGGTGAGAGGAACTTTGGCCAGGTGGACCAGCCCCAGCTTGGACCTAGAGCCTTGAGTTGTTTATTTTCAGTTCGGTATGTGACACATAACAGACAACATGGACAAATAAATTTGCCGGCGGGCTATGTCGGTCCAATATATATATATATATATATATATATAAAATATTGTGATGATTTATTAACCATTTACAATACGTTTGCACACTCGGCAGTGCTCGCCTTAATAAAAATGGTGGTAAAAAGGTGTCACGTGAAGTTAAGAGTCAGTTGTCCGTGTCCTTGCTTGATGGTAGCCCCCGCTCTTATGGACCCGGTATATCCTCAAGGTTCCAAAGCTAAAACGGTGAGATCCATAAGACTCCTCTTCGTGACGCCGAGCCCCAAGAGCGTCCTCGCAGATTCGGAGTCCCATTCACCACTCATAGAGATAGTGATGGATCCGAATCTGCGAGGTTTTTGCGGGTCGGGGAGCGCCGCTCTTAGAAACTGGACGTCATATTTGGTGATCTTGTCTTGCCGTGCTTTTGCCAGGTCCCGGTTCGGGCCGCAAACCTCGGCATCTAAAACCCAGACCTCGGTAGGTGTTGTTATTACGAGGTCGGGCTTTAGACCCGGTGCGCCCGGTTGACGGAATACTCGCTTACGAACCACCTCATGACCCCTTTCGCGGAGAAGACGCGCCACGCGATCACAGACATCGTCATGTCTCTTTATGGTTTGTTTGTGTGTTGTATCGCACATCTGAGCGACATGAGCCAACGTCTCAGGCGCATGACACCCGTGCCTACAACGTTTGTTGTAGCCCGGGCGTCCCCTGGCCAATCTGGCACGCGTTGGTAGTGCGTTGATCCTGAGATTTAGTTGGTTTAAATACTCCTTACTAGATAGGTAGGGCATACCCTTAATCCAGTAATGTACAAAGGGCGTTTTGTGTCCTTTTTTAAAATGTGCCCCATCGAACGTGTTGTGTAGTTGTTGAGACCAGTAATCGGTCTCTTGTGTAGCGGTCTTAATGGAGGTTCCCAAGCGCTCGCAAAGAAGTCTTGTTTTCGCAAGATCTTTTTTAAAGTGCTCGGTGGTGAGCATCCATTGGACCCCAAGGTGCGTGGAGTGTTGTAGTGCTGTCAGGCGGGAGAGCCGGAGTCTGGGAATGAATGTTTGGAGGCAGGGGATGTCCAGACCGCCGTGTGCTGTGTGCGTGTACAGGTAGGCGTTCGGCACCGAGTTTTCGAGCTTAAGCCATTTCGACTTAACAATTTTTCTGATCTCTTTATCTAGGTCGCTAAGGAGTGCGTAAGATGGTCTGGGACCGGAGACCAGTTTATATAAGAGACGGGGAATGAGAAAGTCTTTCAAAAATATGAGTCTTTGGTGGGGTTTAAGGGGAGCTATCGTGAGTCTGTTGAGTAAATTAAGGAGTATATCCTTGGTGGAGTCAACTCTGTCATTGCTGTCAAAGTCGACTCCAAGATATCTCCATCGATCGCTCATACCTTTAGCTGGCAATTGCCAATCTCCAACGTTAAATTCTGGTACGATATTGATAAAACCTTTACCCTCCTTCCTATTAAATAGGTGGGAGATAGTAAAACTTTTATTAGTATTAATTTCAAGGCCTCGGGATTTCAAAAGTGGGTCCGCAATATTAAGGAGCAATTGGAGAGTGGATTTCGTGGAGGCTAGGAGGATGAGATCATCCGCAAAGGCTAAGCCCATAAGGCGGAAGTCATCAGTAAGTTGGTACCCGATATTAGTTTTGTCTACTTTTGAAAGAATGTCGTCGAGAACTAGATTAAATAAAAGGGGGGACAGAGGATCTCCCTGCCTAACACCCCTAGTTGGCCCAAATGTGCGACATTCTTGTCCAAATTCTATGAGAGTTTTAGATGAGAGGTACAAGCGTTCGATATAATTAATGAATACCTCCGGGTATCCGCGAGTCCGGAGTGACCACAGGACGGAGTCATGACTCACCATGTCGAACGCCTTACAGAGGTCGATTGAGGCGACTCGGAGCTCACGTCCTGCAGACTTGGCATCGTTAAGGATACCATCCAGAACCGCAAGATTCTTGAAGGTACCATTATAGGGGAGAAACGCTCGCTGGATTGGGAGAAGCTTAATAGAGTTCTGGAGGCGTCTAGAGAGAATTTTGTTAAGCGTTCGTTGTAAGTATGAACTAATAGATAGGGGTCGCAGATCGTTTGGAGATGTGGTATTGTTAATTTTAGGGATGAACGCTAAGCGAGCAGTTTCATGGGCTGAGGCAATATCGCTAATTAATAGTATGTTAAGAATACAACAGTCTACTTCTAACGGGAGTTTACGGAGGGACGAAAGACAAATTCCGTCCAAGCCTAGTGCTTTAGAAGGTCCGCGGAGAGCTACGTGGGTTTTCTTTAGGGAGATAGGGAGGGAAACCTCAAAGAGATCAGAGTTGGGAGTGTATACGGGACAAGGGAGTGGTTCAGGGGGTGGTTGTGTCATCGTGTTGGCCCAGTGTTCTACAACTTCGGTGGCCTGCATGTTGTGTATGGTGTGTTTGCCGTCCAGCACCTCATGAGCGCATTTGGATCGGTTTTGGCTAAAAAGTTTTTGAGTGGTTGCGTAGTCTTGACGTCGCTGTTGCCTTTTAGATACTCGCGCTTCAGTGGAAGGTGTTTCTCTAAAGGCACGACGTCGGACAGTGTGTGTAAAATGTTGTTCAGAAAGTCGTTTTTAAGGCGATAGTGTGGTCCTCACCTGAGCAAATTATATTTGACAGATGAGTAAGGTCTGTTGAAATGATGTTTGCGTTTGGGAAATGTGTTTGTGAGGGCTATAATAGATAGATATATGATAGAGAGAGATATATATAATATTATATATGACCTATATAGAATATATATAGTCTAGTATTACTCTCTCTTCTCTCCATCTGTCCTCTCTCTCTATTCTCTCTCCCTTGTCTCTCTCTCTCCTCTCTCTCCTCTCTACCTCTTTATCTCTCTCCCCTCCCCTGTTCTTCCTCTCTTTCCCTCTCCTTTCTACCTTATATATTCTCTATATTCTCTATATCTCTTTATATCTCTATCTATATTTATGTATATTTATATATATGTGCAACAACCTGCACATGCTACAATTAGGGTTTGGAGCCTCTCAATTACACAGCGTTCAATTGGGTCACCAAGTTATCAGTTCATCATTTCCCTGCCAAAACAAGGCAGAGCCGAAGTACGCTACAATGTCAAAATAATTATCCGGAATCCCTACGTGAGAACGGGTTCGTCAGAGCCAGTACTACTAAGTATTCTCGTTCTAGTGTTCGCAAAACGGTTTGCGGTAAAAGCGTCGATACAGCAAACCAAAGGAGTTGCGACCTTTCTGTATGTTGATGACATTATTGTTGCATTTGTTGTTGTTGTTGCTTTTGTAGTCATTGTTGTTGCTGTTGTTGTTGTCATTGTTGTTGCTGTTGTTGTTGTCATTGTTTCTGCAAGCTGCTGCTACTGCTGCTTCGACGACGTCTGCTGGTGCACTGGCTTAGTGGTTGCAGGGAGAAGCCCGGTATGGGCCCGGTGGGTTTTGATGTGAAATGACAACAAACATATGGGAGGCTTTATTTAGCAACACGGGACCGACGGCCGACTCGAACGAACGCACTGTGGTGTACTGCGACTCAGCTGGTGGAGTCGATTAGACAGGCACTTCATGAAGTGGTAATGCCACGTCTTCTTATTCTTCTATTTCCCCCCCCCCTCTACAACGACTGCTACAGACTTCAGCAACCAGTAGGTCTAGGCTGTCGATTATGTTGGTCGCGATTCGTCGCCATCGCAGCGACAGGTGAGAGATAGCGAGAAATGCCAAAGCCTTGCTGAGCGCCTTACGGGCCGAAGAGGCCCAACCTCACGGGCACCTCGGAGATGGACCGTTTGGCTATTTACCGGCAGCACGCCAAAGGAGGCGACGCCGTATCGAAATCACCCACTGTCATTGTTGTTGCGTCTGCTGCTGTTGCTGTACTTAGATCGCTTAGACAACGCCAAGTTCCCAGCCCATTTTTCGCTGCCAAAAGAACGCCATTTACTCTTTTATATATATATATATATATATATATATATATATGTCCATACAAATCACTGATGTGGCATTAACATGCTATCGACTTCACTAGGGACACACTAAGCGTGCCCGGCAGGGGCAGGCTTTATTGTGAATACACATACGTATGTATGTATTCATGCCCATCGTTCGCAGCCATTTCCACCGGCTATTTCTCTGTGTGGTTGCGGCGGTAGCACCTCTCCAGTGACTTCCTTTTTTCACGCTAGCAGTTTAGACAAATTTGTGTTATCTATATATATATAACATTTATTGGACGCTTTTTCATGAAAAATCGTAAAGTTTTCCATTGCGACTAAAATACCACTCTCACGCAATAGCAAATATAATGCCCATCATTTTCGTACCAAGATGATGGTGCTGCGTTACGTAGTTGTCAAGTAACTAAGCGTTTTCGACAGTTATAGTTGTTGTGTTTTACGTGCAAGTTTTCACGTTCAGAACCGTAAAAATTTGCCAAGACGTTTCCGCTCCCTCCTTCCACTAGGAAAAATTATTCTTTTGCTAAGTTCTACTAAACCTCAAAGTATGTACCTAACTTTCTCATACGCCCTATGCAAATATGCATGTCTTCGCTTTCGATATGGCTATCGAAAGAGCTTAGTGACTTGACAACTACGTAACGCAGCATCATTACTTTGGTACGAAAGTGGTGGGCATTAAATTTGCCATTGCTTGAGAGTGGTCTTTTGGACATACAGTTTTGGTCGTAATGGAAAAATGTTACGATTTTTCACGAAAAAGCGTTAACGTAAGACATAACAACATATCGACTTTTTATGACTTTTCTCAATCTGTGTATTGGCTTTTTGCGCAAGCTAGTGAAGTGTCTTTCGTTGTGCAGAATTTTCCTCCGAACACGCCGGTATAATCGAAACGGATTACGCTCCCGCAAACGGAGATTTCGCACAACTATGTAGGAGAAAAAAGGCAGAATAACGACTTTTATAAATTTCATTCTAACTCCTAAACAAGACGTTTCCGCGTCCTCCCTCCATAGGGAAAAATTATTTTCTTGCCGAGCTCTATCAAACCTCGAAAGAAGTACAATACTCCTTGAATGACCGTGTATATATATATATATATATATATATATATATATAAAATTTAAAAGCGATTTATTTAACGGAACCGCATGTTACCACGCCTTAGTTCTCGCTAAATAAAAAAAAATTAAATCATACAACAACTCAGAAATTGACATTCAACAAAATCCAATGATTGTTTTGTATAAACACTGCACGCAAAAGGTAATCGCAATGGATACTCATCATTATGATGACTTTGAGCAGCATTTCGTGCGTTAGTTACAACGCCGAACAGTAAATGAGGAAACACACTCGCAAAATGTACGCGCAAGCAAAGTAGTGTACTCGTCCAACATATTTATAACGCACAACAATTATATGTAAAAGCACGTGGATAAATATAACTATTCAATCTGTGTGAGTGTTCTCCTATACAAAGCATAACAATCTCAAATTAGCATATGTACCTAAATCTGATTTCGTGACTGTAAAAAAGGCGTTGTTGCATTTCGCGAACAGAAGAGGTGCTTCGTAGTGAGGCATCAATTGTGTTTGGGTATGCAAGTGCAGGTTTTAGAGAGACGGCATACGAGTGGGGTTGACGAGACGGGTTCAAGGACACGGACGGCACTGCGAAAGTTGTTGCACGCCTAGATGATATTCGACTGGGTATGAACTAGTGGAAACGCGATGTCAATATTTACCTCTACCTCGCGAAATTTTATAGTGCTAACACAAAAACCTGCAGCATGTATACTTTTCCACTGCAAGTAGATTCAATCGACTAATCAATCGAGCTACGAACCGAAAGCCTCATAGAAGAAATGGCTCTCTCCTAGAAAAAATGGCTCTCTGCAACTTTTTCTACCACCTGACTTTCCGGATAATTCGCTCCGTTACAGCCACTACGCCAGAAAATAATACAAAACATAGGACTGGTAAGAACACGGTTTCGTGCACAAGGCAACAAGCCCTCCATGGGGCGTCCAATCAAATTTATTTTAGACAGCGCAGATATTTCAGCATAGAACCCAAGGTGCAATAAAAACCACCTCTTGTTTTCCTGAATAATTTGCCCCAGGCACCTGACGGTCTGCCAGAGATCAGTGTTCCGTATCTAGAGTATATATATATATATATATATATATATATATATATATATATATATATATATATATATATATATATACATATATATATATATATATAGGGGCTCGCGTTTAGAGGCGTCAGCCCGGTGTAAAAACTTTTGGACGGCTCATCTATCAAACTACGCTAAAGTAACACCGCAAAACTCTGCAATTAAGCACCACAAGTTGCCATATAGCATTGCTTTTATATTGGTGATCTCGACGGAAATCAATAGGAGTCATCACACTATTTACTTGAAGGTCTATCTTTTTTGTCAAGTCATGTAGAATGTCTGTCAGTCCCCGTCAAGGACATTCGGTGTTTTTACCACAAATCGCTTTATAGTGAAGATGTTTATAGCATACTTACTCAGTACAGGTGTTTCAGGCAAAATAAAATTATCAGGTATAAGAGTATTAAACACAGTTGTATACGAAAGAGGTAATGGGCTCCTGTCCACTACGCTGCTGAATTGTTTCTTGTGGTGTTTAGTTCAAACATATGCAAATCCGAATTAAATTCCTACCAGCTATGATCAAGGACGACAGTAAAAACACCTCTACGGGAATCTATCAAACATTTGAATATGAGCGGGGTATCCCCATGAATAGTAACATGAGAAGAAATACTAATGCAAACACAAGCAGTAGTAGCTATTACTAATAATTTCACGAGGGACTAGCAGAAAACGACAAATTTCTCAATTGCAGGTAGGTGAATTTCTTGCACAGCCATTGCTCACCCTAGATTTCCTATTCTCTATTTACAGTTCTATTCCCTATTCTCTATTCTATACATTTATGAGATCTGAACGTATTATCTATATATATATATATATATATATATATATATATATATATATATATATATATATATATATATATAGTTTATTTGTCTCTCAATTTGCCAAAACACAGAGCATATGGAAGCGGATGCGCCCAGTGATGAATGTATTGCGGCACATTAAGCTAGTCAGCTAAAACAGTTCGTAAGCACTAGGTTGCTGCAAGCATTATTTGCTGATTTGCGAGATTTTTCCAGTCAACTCCCGGCTCTACGGCTGTTCCACACATTGCACGTAAAGTCAAACAAACGCGGGTTGGGGTATCGCTTTGCCGAGCCCGGTGGTGTGGTGGATTGAGCATGCGCCTCGCAACCGGAGGAGACACATAGGTGCGCGGGTTCGAACCCCACCGTTGCACATTTGTATTTGTGGGGGTCCGTCTATGAAGCAATGTGAAAAGCAATTCCGTGGACGTTAAATTTTGGCTGAGGGTCAGCCCGAAAACTTTAAGGGGTATCGCTTTGCCGTTATTGTCTAATGCGTGCAACCTCTCTTCCAATCATGACGGTGCTCATACACATTTGCTCACAGCGAAGCGAATGCGTATCATGGGCCAAACAGTCCGCTCATGCCTGCTTGCTTTATTTATATGTATCTGCTTTATACACGATCTGCATATGAGCAATAAGCAAAGTTTTAGGTGAAAATAAAATAAGCAAAGTTTTTGAGATCTGATTATATCGAATTCCTGGCCTTTGCAAAATTGCTCTTAAAGATATATCCACTTAGAGACTAAGCAATGATTCTACCCGGGTAAGATTTAATCCTTGCTTTATGTAATGTGAGCAACAATTAGTACCTACAAAATATACACGGTGGTTTGTTCGTCTTCCTTCTTGCCCATCAAGCTACCCATTGAGCCGTTTCCCGTTTGATGATAAAGTAGGGCTGGTTGGCACTAGTTGGGTTTAGAAAACCCGCCCCTCGAAAGCATTTTGCTACATTAAACTGTTCAAAACGTTTTTAAACTGAAAGCCAAGTTTTTTCAAATTTTTAATTCCATATACTCTCCTAGAAGCTCTCAATACACTTTTCCCACCAAGCTTTCAGAGTATTTATACCGTCTGAGTAAGATCTTGCTCCCGGCTTTTTCAAATTATAGTGCAGTATAGAATGCACCCAACTGACAGATCTACCCAAACGGATCCCAAACCCCCGCTCTCTTCCTCATGTTCAACCCTCTATCTGACAAGAATTTCCGCACTTTTTTTACATTTTGCTCATCAGTGGACGTTTTGGACGTCCTGCACGTGGTTTATTTTTACTGCTCATGCGAGTTTTTGGAAACTTATTAACCCAGTTAAAGACAGTGGCCAAACCTGACGCCGAGTCAGTTCTCACTTAGACCGCGCCCCAACCTTTAAACGAAAAATGCGTCAGAACCGCTCAAAACTCTACTTTTTATTTTCCAAAATTACACCGCTACGTTGCACGGAAAAAAGCATTCAGACGAATTTGTGACGGCGAATCACCATAACATTTGAACTGCTAGACAACTGACACACGAAGGGTTGCCCTTTCCAATAGCAGCGAGAGCGCGCCTAATTCTCTAGTAGCTTATTCTAAGAAGTTTCTGAACTACTCAGCAATTCGATTCAGCCGTTTATACCGTAAAAATCTCCCGGGCTGTTTCTTGCAAATCAGGCTGTGCAAGCCTCATTCCCGAACTTGCTCCGTATTAAACCCAATCATGTATCTGGCAAACGTGTCCGGCCAAACAAAGACTTTATGGAGGGAGGACGCGGAAACGTTTTGTTAAGAAGTGAGGATGAAATTTATAAAAGTAGTTTTTCTACCCTTTTTCTTCTACATAGTTGTGCGAAATCGACGTTTGCGGGAGAACCAGTCATGAAGGAACCGATTATACCGGCGTGTTCGGAGGAAAATTCTGCACAACTGAAGACACTTCACTAGCTTGCGTAGCGAAAAGCGAATAACCAGATTAAGGAAAGTCCTAAAAAGTCAATATGTTACGTTAACGCTTTTTCGTGAAAAATTGTAATTTTTTTCCATTACGACCAAATATGTACGTCCCAAAGATTACTCTCACGCACTAGCAAATTGAATGCCCACCATTTTTGTACCACGGTAATGGTGCTGCGTTACGTAGTTGTCAAGTAACTAAGCTTTTTCAACAGTCATAGTTGTTATGTTTACGTGCAAGTTTTCACGTTCAAAACCGTAACATTTTGCCAAGACGTTTCCGTCCCCTCCTTCCACTAGGAAAAAATTCTCTTGCCGAGTTGTACCAAACCTCAAAATTTGTACCTAACTTTCTCATACACCCTATGCAAGTATTAATAATATGCATGTGTTCGGTTTTGAAATGGCTATCGAACAAACTTAGTTACTTGACAACTACGTACCGCAGCAGCATCACTTTGGTACGAAAATGGTGGGCATTAAATTTGCTATTGCGCGAGACTGGTCTTTTAGACATAGATGTTTGGTCGTAATGGGAAAAATTGATGATTTTTTTCAAAAAAGCTTTATCGTAAGACATAACAACACATCGACTTTTTATGTATTTCCTCAACCTGGCTATTCGCTTTTCGCTACGCAAGCTAGTGAAGTCCCACGCGTTGCGCACAATTTTCCTCCGAACACGCCGATATGATTGGCTCCTTCGTGCGCTGACTGGTTCTCCCTCAAACGTAGATTTTGTACAACTATGTAGAAGAAAATAAGGCAGAATAACGACTTTTATAAATTTCATCCTCACTCCTAAACAAAACGTTTCCGCGTCCTTCGTCCATAGAGAAAAATCATTTTTTTGCCGAGTTCTATCAAACCTCGAAAGAAGTACATTTTGATACGAATGACCCTGTATATACATATATATATAACAGCGTAGCAGCATATGTTTTCTCTTACATCATATCTGATCCTCTACAGACACTAACACTTGTTTACGCAATAAATTAGTCATATTGTTTAGCTACGTAGTTTAACTATGTTATACCTTATAAAACCCAATACGCCGAGCACCCATTCTTCTATACCATAACCTATAATCGTGACATCAGATTGCCTCTGATATATATATATATATATATGCAGTCGAACGATCACGTCTCAATGGCAGCCCAAAGTACTCTCCATGCACACACACATAGTAAACAAACCATGTAGGTCACACGTTTTAGAACGTCAGAACAGCTCCGTCGGGTCAAGGCCATCTAAAGTGTTAGGATGATCTAAGATGACCTTTGGAAGTAAAGCAAAGTGTATGTTGTAATTTGTAATGCCCTACCAACAGTGACACGTAAATACATACACAGGCTGGCGTTAAGTTCACCCACCATAGCCAGAGTAAAAACTCAGGTGGCTTGTAAAAGCACTTAAGCATGCCAAACCTTTATATATATATATATATATATATATATATATATATATAGTGATTACGGCACGCACAGGAACTCTGTTGATGCTAGGCTGTTGATGACAGTTGTTAACATGTTGTCTCTGCTCTGAGCAGTGAATACGAAAGAAGTACCGGCCAACACGATTACAACTCTTGGACGAGGCTCAATACGCCTGATTTGGTGCATAGATCATTTGGTGCCTAGATGTAGGTCAAGCCATAAGCTGAATCAATAAATTCATGTGCAAATTGTGGTTCTTGTTGTTGTCGTCGACAAGAGCATGGCTAGACAAGTAAAAGAACGACAACCCTAACGATGTTGATGATCATGATGAACGTAGCCGCACTCAGAATTTCTGCTTTTGCTTATCCATCTGGTTCTATATACTGAGAGAGGCCTTAATCTCTCTGGTGCCTACCTGAAACTACCTGGTGCAGTGCAAACCACTTCATACCCTTTCTTTATCTTAAGCTCTATCTATCTCTCTATTCCCTGATATATATATATATATATATATATATATATATATATATATATATATATATATATATATATATGCATTTTGACTGGTGTCCGTGTGCTTGGCTGCCGGCGTTTTCGCGCGTGGTGTGAATGGACGCTAGTTTCTATGTGTTTTTCCTCTTCTTTTTCTTCTTCATCTTCTCCCTTACCTTCTGTCGTTAGGTTCTTAAGCTTTACACCACATAGGCTGCTGCATAGCCTTATGATGATGATGCTGGCAATAGTGATTATAGTGATGATGATGATTATGGTGATGATGAGTCTGACCTTGGCGTGGCATTCGCCGTGAGTTTTAACCCCAACGTCGGGAATGACACCAACAACAACGGTGTCGCTGCTGCTGCTGCTGTTGTGGTAGCCGCAACAGTCGGAGTGGAAGAAGAAAAAAGAGAAAACAAGAAAAAAAAGAAATAAAGAAGAAAAGTAGTAGTAGTGGTTGTAGTTGTAGTACTAGTAGTAGACAAATGCCGTTTGTGTGGCCATGATGATGGTAGTGGTGGTGGTGATGGAGATCTTGACAACGGCAATGTGGTTGATGGTTGCCTCCATGGCTGAGACCATGTCCTCGATTGCTTTGTCGTCGGTATTGTTGCTGATGCTGTTGCTGCTGCCGATGTTGTTGCTGCTGCTGCTGTCGTTGTTGCTGTTGTTGCTGATGTTGCTGATGATGTTGTCGTTGTTGTTAATGTCAGTATGGTTGAAGATAATGATAATGATGATGATGATAGTGCTGATCACAAGACCAATAGTCGGCGCTGGTGCCCGTGCCACAATAGTCGCACTGCTCTTCCTGCTGCAGGCAGCCTATGCACGCGTGCGTAAGTGTTTCTAAGCGTATGCATCTGTGCGGGTACTCGTATATGCATTTCGGTGCGTCTATTCCTCTGTGTGTATGCGTCGCCGGCCACGTCTGTAGGTCTCTATGCCAGTGTTATATATCGTATGTCAGTAGGTCTCTAAACCTGCAGATATATATATATATATATATATATATATATCGTATGTCTGTAGATCTCTATGCCTTTGTATGTATATCGCATACATTTGTTGGCCTCTATGCCTGTGTGTATATTGTATGTCTGTAGGTCTCTAGGTATGCATGCATGCATGCATGCACCCGCCTGGATGTGACCGTCTGGTGTGTCTTGGCCTGAAGATGATCATGATTGCGGAGAGTGGTGCGAATGTAGACCATCAGGTCCAACCGGTGCCGAGCTCAATAAGAAGGTGTAGATTCAGTATTGGCTTTGCTATTGGTATTGTTGTTGTTGTTGTTGTCGTTGTTGTTGTTACCTCCTTTCGTGCTACCGCCGTTCCACCACAGTCCGGCTACCGCTGGTGTTGCGGCCGTTGCGAAGAGATCGGAGAGTCGGCCAGGCTGCTCGACTCGCAAGCATTTGTCTGCAAGGCGCAACAACAACAACAACATGTAAGGCCCAGTGGTCGGTGCGGGTCTTGTCCTCGGGCCGTCGCACGGTGTTGATCACCGCGGCGGAGACGGGTTGCAACCACACCTTGACTTACCGTTGTCGTCGTCGTCGTTGGTTCTAACCACTCCTGCACTGCTACTTGCTCTGTGTCTCCCTCCTCGGGCGGTCTTCGGGGCCGCCAAAAGATAAGGATAAGCAGACCCGTGCTTATTAACTACATGATTGAGAAACCACCGTGAACAGAGAGAGACAGAGATATAAAGGGGAGAAGGGAGAGAATGACAGAGAAGGGGATATATATAGCGAGAGAGAGACGGGGAATTAAGGAGAGAGAGAGAGAGGGAGAGAAAAGGGCAAAGTGAACACCGCAGCTCCCCATGCAGATGGACGGAAATGAACCACAGAAACGAAGCCAGAACAGAGTTAGAAGAAAGCGATAGAGGTAACGGGAGAGAGAAAGGAAAAGCAAGGCGGGAGCAAGAAGGTAAGCCTAAGTGTTGGCTAGTTCCTGCCGACTACGTTCTCTGGGTTCACCCTAACAGTGTGGCTAAGAGCGGCCCGGCAGCAGCACTGACTGGTGGTGCTACAGCCCGGCTTCTTTCCCGCTTCGGAAGGAAGAAAGGAAAAGGTCGCTCGCCTGTGGCTGTGGCCAGGCCCGCTGCTTTCGGCACCCGCGTTCGAGGCCTTCTGCGGGACCTAGCCCCGTCCGCCGGATGGAGTACTAGGCTGGCCTGCCGAGCGGCCTATTAGTCTGTCTGTCAGTCGGTCGCTGGGTTGGGTGGTTGGTTGGTCGGACGGTCGGCCGAGGAGGACCTACGAAGGTCCTCCTCGCCTGTTCGCGCACTCTCTTTTTCTCTCTCTCGCCTGCCTTTTAAAGGTGTTACGCGGCCCGAGCCAGCGTTGTCGTCGTCGCTGAGTCCCGGCGCGCAGACCGGTGTTGCAGCAGAGTGTAGCGGCAACGAAAACCAGTGCCAGCGTCAGGAGCGACGCGTACAGCGGCCCAACTCTACCGGTAAGCAACATGCAGTGCAGAGAATGCGATCGATAGAGTTCAATGAGACAAACAATACAATAATACAATGAACGAACGAACGCCACACGACAACGAATCAACCTGCCGAAGTGATGCCGAAAATGTGCCGAGGCAGATCATGCAGTGAAGGAGAATCAATTCACCAGCACCCCCAAAGGACGACGCAGCAACAACAACAGCAGCGGCAGCAGCAGCAACGACCACAACAACAGCAGAAGCAGCAGCAGCAGCAACAACAACAACAATTACAGCAACAATGATGAAGTTGTTGTCAACCTTGCCCTGTTTGTGCGTGGCAACATTGCCGACCCCCTCTCAGGACTACAAAACGGATGCTAGTGGAGCAGTATGTTGATAGTTTTGTTCGTGTCTCCAGGATGTTCTTCCTCCACTTCCACCACCGTATCTGTCAGCTGCAGGTGTTGCTGTTGTTGCTATGCTGTTGTTGCTGTGTTGTTGGATAGCGCGGTTCATGTGTACCATCAACTGATAGTTACAGTTGTTGTTGCCGTCGTTGTTGTTGCCCTTGTTGTTGTTTTTGCATTGATGTTTTGTTGTTGAGCGAGGTTCGCCTCTTAAACTCGAGAAGGAGTGCTGAACAGAGGGAAGAACGAACACGGGCGTGTATTTACCTACACGAGCACACCATCAAACATGCATACAATCCATTCACTCACTAGTCTCTTCTAGCATCGCAGAACACACAGGTGCAACTGTCGTCATTCGCCCTTGTAGTGATTACCAGCTGTGCATCAACAGATGAGTGGCCCCTTCTGTTGTGTCGTAGTCCCATAGTCGGTTGTTTGTAGAGAGCCGTAGCCGGAGCGAAGGGCACGAGAAGTGAAGTTCGTGACGCCGCTGCCGTCGCCGCCGACAACCGGGTCAACTCGATGACAACGAGGTCTGCCATGTGCAACCTCACATGATGTGACGCGTCTCCGACCGAGGAATACTTCACTGTACCGCAGCTAGCTGTTGGCTGTTGGCCTTGTTAGTGGCCGATGCAGACACCGATATGATGATGTGAAGGTCGATGTGGGCCGTATCGTATTGCGTTATTGCGCCCCCATCGACTTATCACCAAGTCGGACTTCATGCCAACCGATAGTGCCGCCCTTCTGCCTGTCCCAGCTGCGTCTGCGGCGCGCTTGGATGGCAAACATGGGCGCTGGAGGCCAACTTGAGTATTCTCTCCGTGAAGCCCAAGATGCTTCAGCCTCTATTCTGGGCTAAGCTATTTCAGCTTCAAAATTTATAGACAGACAGCGAACTTGGCTTCACTGGCCAAGAACGATTGGCCAGTGTTTGATGGGAAGAACATTCACTTTATGACGATACCGCCTCTACGGCTAGACGTATTTCCTCTCGGAGCCTCATGTGCGCGAAAGTCTATAGGCTAAAATCGCATGAGAATAAGTCGAATAAGGCAATTGAGCAGCGCGATTTGATCTGGGGTTTACGATGGCAAAATTTCAATAACGCTGCACGTCTGATAGTTGGTTCCAGCCTATCCTAGTGCTATCGCACATTCGTAGAATCTTCATATGTAGAAAGAGAAGAGAAAGAACACTACGACAGGCCTTCCTTAAGCATATCAACAGAATGCAACATTTAAAACTAAACAACGACTGATCTGACCCAGTGCATTGCATTCGTCGTAACTTGACCTTTTGTGACCTGTGTGACGGCCTCTTACTATAGCAAGCCCGAGTTGGTTTTAGTGAATTTACTGTTCGTCTGTTTGGCATTTCATCGATATCGAACGAATCCTGCATCTGAACGCCCTTAGACAGTGAATATATGATTGGCGTACCTTTTAATAGATTGCGGAAGGTCAGCAGAAACAATCAAAGTCAGGTTTAGGTTACCACTTAGTACAGGACCAGTTTGGCAATCTATGGTTGAAGTAGCAGAAAAAAGAACACAGTTAGATGCGTACCTCGCCAGGATACTTCGGGATGGAATGATGTGCACCAGTCGGCACATGTACAAAAGGTGCGTTGTGCATGGCTACCATTACGTGGTGTGTTCGACCTACGGATTTCATCCGGTTGGCGATCAATGTCAATCTAAATATCACGCAGCGAGCTGCCAGACGCATCGGCTGTCTCGGCACTTTTTCGGCCGGTGGAAGGGTGGCGGTTGACGTGTTCCAATTGTATATAATGACATATTTAAATTTAGAATTATATAATATCTTAAAATTCACACCCTTTGCAAGATAGACATGCGAATATATATCATTATACATATATATATATATATATATATATATGAGACAGAGCTGAAGGTGGGTTTAGGCTGCAACTGGTCTAAATGAGACCGTCACTGGGCTGGCGGTTTAATAGTACAACTTTTCGGGCTGACTCCCAACCAAGATTTAGCGTCTACGGGACTGCTTTTCGCACTACTTCATAGACGGATGGGCTGGCAGTTTAAAGTGGCCAAATCGCACCGCCGATTGACCAGTGTCAATTATGGACACCATGGGCGTATTTAAACGACGAATGGGCCGCCGTACCGTAAAAGACGTCTCTGTTTTCGAAAGACTGCCACGTGGCTGACAGCGACAACGATAACAATCGAAACATCGGCAACGACAAGAATAGCAGTGATGACGACAATGCTACCACGGAATCTGTTGAGCGAGAGAGAGAGAGAGAGAGAGGGATGGGGGGAGGCGAGATAGAAAAAGCTAGCGGGAGCTTAAAGCTATTAGTTAAATTAAGATATCGCTGCTGAAACCCCTCACAGTATCATCTATCTGCTCAGCCTTTCTTGCGTCGATCAACGTTTGTTGATCGAACGTCGTAGCAGAATCATCGCCACCTCCTAATAATTAGTCTAAGGTAAATGGGCAAATATGTGAGACAGCAAAAGTCACAGCGCACACTCGTCTGTGCCAGTTATACAGCTGCTGGTGCTGGTAATGCCAGGGGTAATGCGGGGGCTGCAGCTTAAGTGGAATCCGCTACGACGATTCACAGGTCGTCCCTCCCATTTCGAGCCACCAGGAGAATGACAATCGTGAACCTAACAGTGACAGTGGAAACGTCTTGTCTGGCTGCTACCGTCCAATCCAATCTCCAAGCCAAAACCAACAGTGGCAAGATGATGGCCAACTTGCAATCAATGGAGTAACACAATGGGAACGAGGGGAGGAGGGAGGGAGGGAGGAAGGGAGGGAGCGAGGAGTTAGGAAGTAGAGTAGGCTGACGTCGTCGCCTCTCGGTAACGCATTCTTGCAGTTGGCAGTTAACGTCAACAATAGTAGCAGTACATCAGCAGATTAAGTTCACAGAGGACGCAGGACGCAATTCGGGACCACTCAACTCGTACTAATAATCACAACGCTGTCGATGGCAGCGGTACCGGTGTGGTGGTAGTGGAGGTGATGATTGATTGATTGTGGTGTTGGTGTTCAGTCAAGGATCGTGGTGTTGCTGTTATCCGCGTAGAGGTGTGAGACAAGACACATCGATTCGCTTGGTAGTCAGCGGCGAGCGTCTGTGGGCTTTCCGCTCAGTTGGGTCTCAAGTGAGCAGCATTAGTAGCAGGTGACGGGGGGGCGAGGCACTTTTTGTGTGGTATTTTCCCTGCGTGCGTTCCGCGCCGCACGTTCTCGTGTGGGGGCATCGACGAGTCTATAGAAGCGACGGATTCTCTGGTCGTGGCAGTTGGCAAGCGTCTTGTTTGCGCCATCGCTTTTGAGCACAGAGCTTGCGGCTCCGAGTCCGCTTGTACTCCGGAGAACTGCGGAAGCTCAATCACCAACCACATCGTACAAGTGCAACAACGTACGAATAGTTTGTTTGTTCGAGTCATCTTGGCGTGCCGGACATCAACAGCCGAGAAAGCGGTCATCGTGCCAAGTGGGACGTCTTTCATAGGGCATTTGCTTGGTTAGTAGTAATAATAATAATAATAACAATAATATTGAGAACAAAAAAGTGTTTAGCACAAAAAGTACTACTACTGTTACAGCTGTTTTTATTTTAGCTTTCAACTAACTGAAAATTGCCGTTACTTGAGCAATGATTGTTGGTGTCGGTGTTATGGTTATGATTGGTGCTCTCTTTTACATTGCGTCATGTATCATATTAATAACAAGAATATCTGTAACGATAGCTGTTGTTAAAGAAGTCGTCGTTTCCGTTTTGATTATCTCACGGCTCTTGCGGTCGTTTTTTGCGTCTGTTTGTCAAAAATGCATCTGTGTGCGACTTTTTATGAGAACAAGCGGTCACTGGTCGTGACGATGCGAATCGTTACATATATATATATATATATATATATATATGCGCTAGGTCATAGCCGTAAGGCAATAAGAAAGAGAGAGCCTGAATGGCCTTACGTAGCGTGCTTATAGCTAGACATCTCTATTCGATGGATCTCACCATGTGCGTGTTTTATGTATTTATTTAAGTGGTTTCACCAACAATCACGATTTCTCATTGAAAGCTATTGCGTAGAGCCTAGTTACAAGTAATCGACGACGCTTGCGGAGATAGGTATCGTCTATGCTTAACATCCCAGCCCAAGACTGCCTCTTCGATAGAGCTGCAGATGGGTAATTGAAGCAATGCTTGCCGTCTTGTGTGCTTATAAGCACCCGGTATGTTCGGGCATGTCAATTTTATAGCGGTTAAGTTTCTTCTCTCAAGCTCTACTCGCTGTTGCCCTCGTGTGTCACATGAATCGCGAAAAAACGTGCTTGATTCGCAAACAAAATGACCTCAAGCCAAACGTGCAAACTCCTCTAGACAGAGCACGTAGAGACACGTGTTTAACAGCAATAACAGCATGCCCGAAACGTGCAACCTGCACTGAGAGCAGCAGAAAAGCGTGCTAATGCCAGTACCAGTACTTTTCAAATAGCGGCCGTTCAAGCCTGCTGAGCCAGAACTCGCTATGATAGCAAACCCGCTAGCACCTTGCCCTACTGGTCCCGACCGGAGGAGACACATAGGTGTACGGGTTCGATCCCCCCACCGTTGCACATTTGTATTGATAGTGTCCGTTTTGTGTTCTTGGGAGGTAATGCGACAAAAGCAAATCCGTGCACGTTAAATATTGTCTGAGAGTCAGGCCGAGAAGGCGTTTCTTTTTTTAACCAGCAGCCAGCTTGG